>JAXQQM020082435.1:0-190064 GCA_034641835.2 Pinus albicaulis | reverse complement strand
AAATCCTATGCCAAAGGTTGAATGGTTAACTGATCTTCCAATATTTAGAGATGAAAAGAAAGAAAATGCTGCTCTTCATTTGGTTAGATTCCATATGCATGTACACAATCTTAAGGTTCAGTTTCCTGAGGATTGTCTCATGAAAATGTTTATGGCCACTTTAGAAGGAAAAACATGGTCTTGGTATGAAAGCTTGCCAAATGGTTCATTATATTCTCTTGCTGATTTCCATGTTGCATTTTATGAGCTGTATGAAGAGTTTCATCCCTCCTTATTGCTGGTCAAAGACCACTGTAAACATTATGTGAGTTTTTTTGAATATTTGGAGAATTGTTATGAAGATGATGAGTTCATGGATGAGGAAATTTTAGAGGCCCTTCGTGACAAACCATTTCATCACCAAGAAGAAAGGATAACCTCTCCCTTGGATGAAAATGAAATCCAACAGGAGCTTATTTATGAAAATCATGTTACATCCTCTTAGTTTGATGAAAATTTGCAGCAGACTTGTCAGTCCTTTGATCATCAGGAGTATGAGAATAATTTCAAACAACTAGAGGAAATATTGGAAGATGATTGTTAGAATCCTCAGGTACAGGAAAAAGTTGATTCTTCATGTCATTTCTTACATCACCCTACATCAAATGATGATCAAACTAATGAAGAAGTAGGTGGAAATTTTTCTTTATTCTTGTCTTCTAATCTAAAATCATTTTAGTGCAAGTCAGAAGTTAAGATTCAATTTGTGGATGAAGTTGCTAAGAACCATGAAAAAAATATTGAATTTTTAGAAGATAAAATAAAATCTCATAGTATTCGTGATCAAGATCAGTCTTTTCAAATGATTTTAATGCCATAAAACAAAGAGAGGGTGTTGCTACCTTTTTCCTTTGAGTTTGAGGAAGAATACACTGTTTTTGAAAATCAGTTTGAAAAGTAGCTTGAGAGCACACAACTGAAGTCTTATGTGGTTGATCAAAGCATGGATGAGTTGTTAAAAGCTACAGAATGTCATAAGAAGCATCAAAAAAATCATGTCTTCTTTGATCTTATAGTTGACTACATGGAAGAGTTCTACAGTCCAAATTTCCAGTTATATTTACATTATGAAGATCATATGCATCTTATGTTGCCTTGGTCATTCCAGTATCTTGTTTGTTTTTGGTTCAAGCACAGTCAATAAATTCAAGTGTCATATTAGATCAATGATTGGCTTCATTGGAAGTTTCATGTTGCTTGAGTTAAAAATGGAGATTGCAGCTATTAGGGTAGGTAGGAGTGTGTGAAATAAGCTCAAAATTGACTGAGCATATTTTCAGTAGGTACAGATTTGGTTCTTCTGTAGTGATCATCAAGCTTGAGCCCGAGGAGAAGGCCATAAGAGCTTGGAGATTTTTTTCATAAATTTCAGAGTTGTTTTTTCCAAGAAGATGGATGGCACTGGAACTACAGGTTCTTTGGTGTCCCACAGGAGCACACCATCTCAAGTGGAGCCACTGTTATCACCCAAAAAATTCAAACATCATTTTGTCAAGGTAAAATAGGTTCATGAGTCAAAATAGGTTTGTAGGATTCATTTTAGATTTGATCCAGGGAAGGTTTTAGATTTTTTATAGTTTAAAGCTCATTCTAAGGTTCAAATAAAGCCTTCTTTAAAGTTCCTTCATGTCAAACATTCATAATTTTCCATTTGTATTTAATTTCCAAAAAAATTTGTGCCAAAAAAACCTAATAATACAAGAATCCATGTTTTTGTAGCGTATCCAGTGTAAAAAAGGCAGAAAGCACTACGAAACTGCTGAAAGTTATGAAGCAAAAACTCTGTTTTTTGGTTTTGCGGAGTAAACTTCAAAGGAGGTTTCTGAGCAAACAAAAGGTATTTTAAGAAACCGAGAGAGGTTAATTTCAAAAACATATCAAATAACAATAACCTCTCTCACGTTTCTCACAGGTGTTATCCGTTGGCAGATACAAGGCTTTCTTTGAAGCCTTATTTTCAGAAAAACAGAGTTTTCCTGTTTTACACATGTTTTTCAAAGGAAGTTTTTGGAAAGCAGGAGATGTGTTTCAAAAACCCAAGAGAGGTTTTTATTCAAGAAATAATGGCCTACAAAAACCTCCTTCATTTCCTCAAACTACATCATGTATTAGGACCTATTTTTCAGGAAAAAAATAGGAGAAATTTGCAAGAAGTTAAGAAGTTATGAAGGAGAAAGCTAAAATGAAGTGTTTTTTATAGTTGATATGGTTTTTAAATTATGGAGATAGGTATATTTGGATTTTTTGGCATAACTACAGTTGGAACTTTGAAATTTTTTGACAAAACTGCATACTCAGCAGTTTCGTAGCACACTCAGTGTAAAAAAGTAGAAAAGCTCTACGAAACTGCTGTAGCAGCTTTTCTTGCTCATTTTGATAAGTTTTTGAAGGGTTTAAGAATGAATAAAGAGTTTTAACTGATATGGGAGATGCATTAAAAGGTAAGTGAAATGATGCAAGTGGAAATAATTTATTTTTTGGAGAATTAAGACTTAAAATGGCAGTGTTACAAAGGCGCTACGAAACTGTTGTGTTTTTGTAGCGCAGTACATTACAGCTCTTTTGAACAGTTTTGGAAATGGTTTTGGACAGCTAGAGGCTAGGGATAAGTGTTGAGACATGTTAAGATAATCTCCAACATATAAGGACCAAAAAATGAAGTTTAATTGATGGTCAAAATGTTCAAAGAATGCAAAATATTTTATGCCTAAAAAACAGGGTATTGTTTCCTGCTTTTATGGAGGACAAACAAAGTGGTCATGAAGAGTTGAAGCCCATCATCCAAATTCGACCATGTGATGATACACTTGGAAAATGATGTAATTTAAATTATATAAAATTTATATAGATAATGATAAGGAGTTTGAGTCCTATTTGTAATAGGATTGTTAAGTATACTAGGTGTCTTTTTGTATTAAATTCCATGTCTTATGGTTATGAAAGGTGTCAGTAGTTATAAATTAGAGGTATCTAGCCTAGAGGTAGATCATATTATGTTGTAAGATGTCTATTAAAGGCCAAGAGGTCGAATTAGTAAAAGGTTGGACATTTTTGGCAAAATTGTGCTTATTGTAATTGACTGGTTTTCAGCTAATACGAAGATTTTTTGCTTAACCAACTTGAGATTCAGAAGGAGTTTTAGTGTGTTCCTATTCTATTTGCATATTTTTTATTATCCTATTGTAGTGGTGTTTATCTATATTACTCATAATTCATCTTTAATATTCTCCGACTTCCTATATAAATGAATTGATTGTGTTTTTATAGTTTCATATGTGTTTATCTCTTGACTAAAACTCTAATATGCCTCAACTTCCATGTTAAGTAGATTTGTTGGATTACTGAATAGCTTTGACTCCATAAGCCCAATGTGTAAATTCTAATGTGATTCTCAACCTACATCTATCATTTATCTGTTTATTACCTAAATAGAGTTAGCCATTTATATTTTTATCCAAATCATTAACCCTTGAGAGAGCCCTCTTAGGCTGAGGAGGCTAAGCCTCAGTCAAAAGATTAGGTTTGAAATAGTTACACTAAAGTTGTCTGATCAGCAATTAATTAGGTACGATTTTGGTGATAACACCCATTGAGGATTAGGTTTCAAAAATTCTAAATGGCAATTAAGAATCCTTTAACTATACTTCAACAAGAAAAGCCTTTGAGATAACTGTTTAAGACAAACTAAAGAGCATGAAACCCCTGATTTCTTTAATAAAAAATTAATAAGAAAACCTTAAGACAACAATCCAGTAATCCTAAAGAGTAGGACACCCCTGAATTCCTTAACCAAACTTCAAAGAAGGATTTTAAGATAACAATTTAAGAAAAAAAAAAGAGCAATACACCCTTGAATTATTTGGCTAGACTCTAATAAGTAAACCTCAATGCAACAAGCTAAGTGGAACTAAAAAGTAGGACACCCCTGAATTATTTAATCAGACCTTGCAGAAGAAATCATGAAGATAATAGTAACTGACAGAATTAAGGTGCCAAGACAACATATCTTAATCTAAAATTTATGTTCTATTAATAGAGAAATGATGTACAATATGGAAAACAGTAGGAGAAACATTGACAAAGAGGGATAACATCACCATTAACATAGCTTAAGAATCATGTGAACGTGCTTGTATTACTGATGTCCAAAATAGTTAAAATACTCCAGTGAAACAATCTCTGCAACTCAGAGTCTAATCAAAATCTAGCCTAGCAATCAACCCAGCAACCAGCCAACCCACAATAATAATGAACAATACATGCAGTATTAAACTGCAGATGAGGAGGTTGCCCTAATCTAGGGTTTTATATTTGTATTTACTTTAGAGTAAATGATTTTTGACAATTGAGACCATGAAAGGCCCAATGCAAAATATTATCTCTGACTGACATACTGTAGTCATAACTTTTGACTTAACTGCTGAGCTAACTTTAGGTTATTTTTGACTATTTGGCTTTAACATTAACTTTTACAATAATTGTTGAGTTGCTAAAATATCTCTGACTGATTTATTAACTGAGGTAGCTTTTTAAACCAAAATTTGGATGTAGGTGGCCAATGTGATTTGGAAGAATTAAATGCTGATTTTCTTTGTCATTCGGATCTGTCTTCTTTTGTTGATTTGTTTCTGATTCGTCTTTAAACTCTAATTAGTATTTTAATCTCAGATTTTTCCTTCTAATATTAAATCTGTCTTCATCTGCTTTCTTTATCCTTGATTGCTCTATTTGATTCCTTTAATCTGTTTTTATCTCTTATCTTTGATTAATCCTTTAATCCTTTACTTCTTTTGCTATCTTTGTTGTCACTATCATCTCTTTCTTGATCTCTTCTCTTTGACTGTTTGATCTTTGATCTTTCTATGATTTTCCTTTCCTCTATATTAACTCTTTTATTTTATTATCTTCATGCGCAGCCTACTGGAAAACTCCTTTATTTCCTCACTCTGTCCTTAAATGAAAACTTGTTGCCTCTTTCTTAATCATATGATCTTTATTTTATCGTGATCCATCGCTTCGTCCTAATGATTCTTGCATTCTTAATCATTTTGATGAACGAGGTCTCCTAGATCATCACCCAAGGAGCCCGGTTCTAAACAATTCTTGGGATTTAGAAATGAAATTTATCCATTTATGGCATGTATAATCACTTGCACATTTAAAAAAAAAATTGTTAATTAAAAAAATGCGCTGTGGACAAAGTCCATAAAATGGGGGCTTTTACCAGGTTTTCTGTGTGTGGTTATGGCCCTCCAAGCCTTTAGAAATTTTTCATGGGTTAACACAGAGGTTCGGGGTTTATCTTAGAGACACAGGGTTTCGACAAGTTTGAATGGGGGTCAATGGTTTTGGTAGGCAGGTTGCGGTTTTCACATAGGGTAAGAGCAGCGAGGTGGTATTTTTTGCGGGGGTGCGATAATATGGAGGGAGTAATGCGTGGCGTATGGAAGGGGTGAAAAAAACGCCTATTTTTCAAGCCTTGAAGGTTTTTAACCCTCGCACATTTAGGTTTGAAAAATGGTGCATGGGCCATCGGATTTGGCGGAGAAGATCGAATGGTGGTCAGGTGATTTTGACCGTGGGTAGGTTTAGAAGGTGGGGCCCAGGTCTTTGAAAGCGATGGAAGGTTTAAATATTTTAGCGCAGAGTGTTAATAATGCGGGGTCAGATTTGAATGGAGTGCGAGGGTTTGAAACAATGTGGGGCTTGGGTATTTTAAGAGCGAAAGTTCTTAAAGAGTGAGCGCTAGGGTTATATGAGGATGGGAGGTTTAGGTTTAGAGCAAGGGGGGGTTAATGTTTATGTGGGACCCAGGGATTTATGAAAGTGGGGGAGTAAGTTTATTAAAGGAAGGGTTTTAATATAGAAAAGGAGGCAGGGTTTAATGTAACGGGGTCGGGTATTTTTAAACAAACAGGGTTTATTTAAAGGAGTGGGTCCTGAATAGAATAAATTTTAGTTTAAAACAATGTAAAAATGGGTTTGTACATTTTTTTAATGGAAGAAGGGGAAATGGATGAATGGGAGAGGATTTTTAGCAATGGGAGTGGGGTTTGGGTAGGAAAAGAGGTAAGCATGAGGGTTTTATGGTCAAACATGGAATTTCAGAGTAAGAGAGTGATCCGAATAGGAAAAATGAGAGATAGTAAAATAGGTTAAATGAAGATAATGAAGACAATGAGATTTCTGAAAATAAATGATAGTCAAGGAATGTTGTCTTCAGCAGGTTGTAGAAAATCCATAATCATTTAGTCATACTGTAGAATACAAGAGACTAATAGTGGCTCCATCTAGGGAGGGAAACTCCTTTAGGAGGTGTCAAGAACCTCAGATCTCTGGATTTCGTAGATCGGTAGCCTGTTTGTATTTGTGTTGTGAAACCAGCTCCAAAAAGAGAAGAAAAGAGATATCAACACCATAGAAATAATCCACTTCTAGGGGGCAACCTCCAATACATTACATGAATGAACAATTCTTGGATGATACAAATTAGAAAACTGCCTTTCTATATATAGGAGTCCATGGGGCCACAATGTAATCCTATTGGGGCCCAATGTAATCCTTTCTGACCTAACAATAATAATTTAAGGGCACAATAATAACAATATGGGGATTACAGGGGTACAATAATAACAATAAGTGGGTTACAATAACAACAATAAGGGACTATGCTAGTAATATAGGGACCTAACATGCCCCTCTCCTTCAAAAAAGTGGTGTCCTCAACGCTTGAGAAGCTCTGGGTGCTTCTGTATAAAATGCTCATCCTCCCATGTAGAATCTTTAGTGGGTAAGTTCTTCCACTTGATGAGATACTCTGAAATTGATCAATTACGTAGCTTTCGAGTTTCTATTTTCGTGACTGCTTCAGGTTCCAATATGATTTTCCCTTCCTCATCAAGTTCTGGCAATATTGTTTGAACTGGAAGATTTTCACCTATAACCTTCTTTAAGCATGAAACATGGAAAACTGGATGCACTCGTGAAGAAGCAGGAAGCTCCAATTTGTATGCCATAGTACTAATATTTTGCAACACCTTGTAAGGACCATAGTATTTTGGCGATAATTTATTATCCTTCTTAGCTTGCTTGAGGGACATTTGTTTGTATGGTTGTAGCCGTAAAAATACCCAGTCTCCTACATCAAAACTTCTCTCGCTCCAATGCTGATCTGCCTATTGTTTCATTCGATTTTGTGCCAAATTCAGGTTATCCTTTAAGATTTGGAGAACTTCTTGTTGATGCTCGATATGATCTTCCACTGCTTGAACCTTTGAATTTTCTCTTAAATATGATGCGATGGATGGTGGATGATATCCATAAAGTGCCATAAATGGGGTCATTTTTGCTGCAGTATGGAAGGAAGAGTTATACCACCATTCAGCAAGAGGTAACCACTTGACCCATTGTGTTTGTTTATCAGATACAAAACAACGAAGATATCCTTCCAAACATTTATTTACTATCTCAGTTTGACCATCAGATTGAGGATGATAAGATGAGCTATGAGCTAATTGAGTACCCAACAAGAAAATAACTCCGTCCAAAAATTTCCAGTAAAAATGGGATCTCTGTCGCTCACAATAACCCTTGGGCTTCCATGTAGCTTTTGAATTCTGTCCATAAATGTAGTAGCAATTGTACTTGCTTTAAATGGATGAGATAATGCACAAAGTGTGCATACTTGGTAAGTCTATCAACTACCACCATGATGACACTCTTTCCTTCGGACTTAGGTAAACCTGTGATAAAATCCATTGAAATCTCCTCCCAATGTTGACTTGGAATAGATAAAGGTTGTAGAAGTCCCGGGGTCTTAATTGTCTCAAATTTATTCTGCTGGCAAACCAAACATTTCGCCACAAAATTTTGAATATCAGATTTAAGGCCATCCCAAAAAAATTCTTTCTTCACCCTGTGGTAAGTTTTTAAAAATCCTGAGTGTCCTCCTAAAGGAGAAGTGTGCAATTCCAAAAGAATATTTTTTTTTATTTGGGAATTCTTGCAAAGATATAAGCGATCTTTGTACCATAAGGAATCATTTTTCCAACTAAATGTATCCGATGTACTAGGATCTTGCTGCAACTTTTGAATGAGTGTCCATACATCTTTGTCCTTCTTCCATTCATCTCTTGCTTCGGTTATCCAATCTGGTTGGATAATAGAAATGGCACAAAGCAATGCTTCCACCTCTTCATTCTTTCTTGAGAGTGCATCTGCAACAACATTAAGCTTCCATTTTTTGTAGATTATTTCAAAGTCATAAATCAACATCTTTGTGACCCATTTTTGCTACTCTTCTGAAGATAGTCTTTGTTCCAAAAAGTGTTTAAGACTATCATGATCAGTTTTTACCTTGAAGTGTCTTCCCATTAGGTAAGTTCGCCATTTCTTTAGTGCATGCAGTATTGCTAACATTTCCTTCCCATAAATAGGTTTCTGTAAATACTTTCCTTTGATTGGACGACTTTCAAAAGCAATGGGTCTTCCTTCCTGCATTAAAACCGCACCAATTCCATTTCCTGAGGCATCACATTCCACAATAAATTTTTTTGTGAAGTCTGGCGTAGCTAAGACCGGTGCTAGGCACATTGCCTCTTTAAGATGTTCAAAGGCCTTAGTTGCTTCAGGAGTCCATGAAAATGCATCTTTCTTCAATAATGTTGTTAGAGGTGCTGCTATTCTCCCATAATTCTTAACAAACTTGCGATAATACCCTGTTAACCCAAGAAATCCTCGTAACTTCTTTATGGTTGTGGGGACTTTCCATTCCTTAATGGCTTTAATTTTGTTAGGGTCTACTTTAACACCCTCGTGAGATACAATATGACCCAGATATTCCACCTCTTGTACTCCAAAGAAACATTTGGATGTTTTTACATATAATTGTTTCTCTTGCAATAGTTTGAGCACCCTGTCAACATGTTCAACATGATCCTTCCAAGACCTGCTATAGATTAGTATATCATCAAAAAATACGAGCACAAATTTTCTAAGGAAGGGTTTGAAAATGGAATTCATCAACCCTTGAAATGTAGAAGGTGCATTGGTAAGGCCAAAAGGCATGACCAAATATTCATAATGACCCTCATGAGTTCGAAATGCTGTTTTTGGAATATCTTCAGTCTTCATTCTAATTTGATGATATCCTGAACGAAGATCCAACTTGGTAAAATAAATTGCTCCATGTAATTCATCCAATAATTCATCAATCATAGGAATGGGAAATTTATCTTTAATGGTGAGCTTATTGATCTCCCTATAATCTGGACACATGCGCCATGATCCATCCTTCTTGTGTACCAATACTACAGGAGTAGAGAAAGAACTTTGACTATGTTGAATTATACCAGCCTCTAACATTTATGCAATCATACGTTCAATTTCGCTCTTTTGGACATAAGGATATCTATAAGGCCTGATGTTTGGAGGAACACAACCTAGAATCAAATGAACAGCATGATCGTGATCATGAATAGGTGGGAGCCCTTTGGGAGTTTCAAACACCTTGGAATGATTATCCAATAATTTTTGAAAATCTGCAGAAATAGATGATTTTGATGTTGGAACTTCTAGTGAGCATAATTGTGCAATTACGCCTCATTGTTATTTCTTTAGAAGATTTTTCATGACATTAGAGCTTATTATCTTTCCCGGCTTCCCTCTAATACCCCGTAATTTGACTTCCTTTCCTTCTAAAAAAAATTTCAAGAAAAGTTCTTGAAAATTAAAAGCTACCGTCCCCAAAGATTGTAACCATTGTACTCCTAGTACAACATCCACACCTCCCATAGGAATGGAAATAATTGGACTATTCAGTACATATTCTCCCATTGTTAGCTTGATATTATGGCATTTTCTAGAGCAATTTATAGTTCCTCCATTTGCAACCATGACTTGACATTATGGTGCTGGGTATAGGAAACAATTCAATTCCTTGGCTACCTTACAATGAATAAAATTATGGGTGCTACCTGAATCAATCAACACTATTAATTTTTTCTTCTTGATATGTCCTTCTATCTTGAGATTTTGAGGAGTGGTAATTACTGCCAATGCATTACACGATATGTTCGGATTCATTTCTTCCTCTTCTAGGGCTGGTTCCTGGTGTATATCCTCTTCTTGTTAATTTTCTTCTTCCTCTTCACAATCTATGTAAAATAATTTCTTCTCAGCACACTTATGACCTTTAGTGTATTTTCTATCACAACTGTAGCAAAGCCCTTTTGCTCTTTTTTCTTCCAGTTGTTGTGGTGTCAACCTTGTGGGTTGTGGAAATCTAGGAGTAGCAACACTTCCCATCTTTATATAAGTGAGTGGTAGGCTTCCTTGTCGCCATAATTTTACATTCAATTTTTCTTGCCAACCTGAATGCCTTCTTCAATGAATCAGGTTCCAAAACACGAACTTCATGTTGGATGTTATCCTTTAAAGTACCTATGAAGAGATCAATCATGTGTTCCTCTGGAATATCAGTTACCCTTATATTCAATTTTTGGAAGTCCTCAATGTGCTCCCCCACTAAACCCTTTTGTTTGAGATTTATCAATTGGCTAAGGAAGGTGTTGCTCTTTGTATCCTCATAATGTGCTATCATTTCCTCCGTAAAAATTGACCAAGTGACAATTTTTTTACGGGAGAAAAGCCATCGATACCATACAAATGTATTTTGTTCTAAATGTAAAGTTGCAATGCGTATCTTTTGTGTGTTTTGCACATTATGGAGATCAAAATATTGCTCCATCTGTAGTATCCATGTTACAGGATCCTTTCCATCAAACTTCCTCATATCCATTTTTGGAATATGGTGGTTCTTTCCTCCAACATTAGAGTTTATGAAATCATGATTAACATTTATTTTGTTCTCATCATGAGTTTCCTCTACTATCTTTTCACCATTAGGAAACATTTCTTGTATCAACTTTGTCAAACCTTCCATGTCTGCTTTTAGATCATTCTTCATGTTTTCCATCTTAGCTTCCATGTCATCCATCTTAGATTCCATGCCATCCATCTTAGCTTCCATGCCATTCTTCAAACCATCCATCTTAGATTCCATGCCTTTCTTCAAACCATCCATCTTAGTTTCCACGCCTTTATTCAAACCATCCATCTTAGTTTCCATGCCTTTCTTCAAAAATTCCATGTCATTTTTTGTTGCTCTTTGCGAGAGCGAAATTTGTTGCACTTGCTCTTGTAATTTTGATATGTCATGTTGTCATTCTTCATCTTCATGAGTCATAGTAGAGCCTTCTAAAGGCTTAATGGGTGTTGAATTATTTTTAGGGGCCATTTGAGAATCCAATATTGATATCTATTCTATAATATTCCCTTGGAATCAATTCAACTTGATTCTTCAAACAAGACTTATGCAATTTGGAAAAAAATACACACCTTTTACTTTCTTTTGAGGAGCTCGATATTGAAATTGACTTATATATATACTTGCAGATCCTCAATATCTGAAATTTGGCCTTGTAATATTCCTCTGAAGCTTCTTTCAAATGCCATAGGTCTGACTTGATTTGGATTCTTCAAGGAAAATTTATGTCCAATCTCCCACAATGACCAAATTATGGACTCGTTCAGTAGAGTGAACTTGTACGACTTGCCACGTGTCACTGTTTTCTCCTTCGGCTCTGAAATTGATAGAATGAAAACTACAGTCCATGTATTTGTAGCCACTTTTTACAGCATTCTAATCTGATGCTCAGAGAGAGAGCTATGAATATTTTCCCACGATCACCTCTTTGAGATGAAATTCAGAAGCCTCAAAAAGCCCTAACTTCCACAGATCATATCTCTGAAAATATTGCGAACCAATATCTGAAATTTTGCGACAATGGTCCTCAGGATTTCGGCTTCACACTCTAACTATTTCAGCTTTTTAACCTTCGTAGACAAAACGTTATTATGAAAATACCATGATGACCTGTTTAGGTTAAATTCAGGAGCCTGCAAATTGACCTAACTTTCACAGATCATATCTCCGAAAATATTGTGAACCAAGCTCTGAAATTTTGCGACGATGTTCCTCTAGATTTTGGCTTCGCACTCTAAAAATTTCAAATTCTGAACCTTTGTAGAAAAAATTTTATAGAAAACATTCCACGATGACCTGTTTGGTGCAGCGACACCCTAGAATCTCAAAGCTCTGATACCAAATGTTGTGAAACCAGCTCCAAAAAGAGAATAAAAGAGATATCATTGCCTTAGAAATAAGCCACTTCGAGGGGGCAACCTCCAATACATTACATGAATGAATAATTCTTGGATGATACAAATTACAAAACCTCCTTTCTATATATAGGAGTCCATGGGGCCACAATGTGATCCTAGTGGGGCCCAATGTAATCCTAGCCGACCTAACAATAATAATTTAAGGGCACAATAATAACAATATGGGGGTTACAGGGGTACAATAATAACAATAAGTGGGTTACAATAACAACAATAAGGGACTATACTAGTAATATAGGGACCTAACAATTTGGCTGATTTTTATCCTGTTTTTACTGATCTGCTGTAACGTTTTGTGACTGTGACCTTCAAAAATTAAAAAACATGTTTGCTGCAACTTACTTCTACCTACCCATCATCTATTCTAGCATTTTTTCTTCACCTTTTTGGTGCATATGTACTTGCAAACTCTTGACATCATTTTTCTTTTGAAAGAAAAACTATCTATTTCTACCCTTATAACTTCCAAAGGCTCAGATTAGATTGATGAGCTCTTTTATTCTCTACCTCACTACTTATCTGTCAATATTAAAGAGTTTGACAGATTCTTATTCACTAACTATCAACACAAATTTTAAAGCATGACTAAATCAAGATTAAGTAGTTTGATTTGTCATGAATTGTGGCATTTTTAGACAAGCTGCACACAATATTATTTTGCAAAAAATAAACTAAAATGAGGGCTTTGATCTTGGATCTTTCATTTATCTCTTATCCCTTACTCTTGGTTCAGATTTAGCCTTTGGAACCAATATAATTTCTTATATAGTAACTGATAAGGCAAGTTTAAACGGTTTGAAAAATCCTCATTTTCTAACTTATCAACAAAAATTCAAAATTTGTACAATCATGATTAGGCTGTATGATTGAGCAAGAATTCCTTTTCAAAAGTAGTGGAATTTTGACTTGCACACTTTCAGAAATATTTGTTTTTTGGTATGGGGATTACCTTATCTTTTTATCTACCCTCTTTTCTTCTTTTCTTTCTTTCTTTTTGTATTTATTTTTCTAAGATGTTTTGTTTAAGCAATGTTATATATAATGAAGAAAACTTAAACTGAGATCCTTTAACTAAAATAATGCTTGAGCATCCTGCCATTGACAAGACCTCCAAAAAACTCTGTTCCATCCATTTCTTGTAAGAAAATTTCATTATTACCTCTTGTAGAATGAATGGTGTATGGACCTTTCCATAAGTTGTCAAATTTTCCGTGCTTACCTTTGTCCTCTCTTCTTGAATCCCACTTCAGAAATTTGTCTCCAATGCTGAAATCATTTGCATTGGTCCTTTTGTCAAAGATTTTATTCATATTGTTTTGCACTAGTTGTGTTCTGGTGTACACTCCTTGTCTAGTTTGCTGCAGCTGAATAGTCTGTTTTATCCTCCTTTGTATATCATTTTCTTCAGACTGCACCTCTTGAATGAGCTTCATTACTGGCACTCCCAAGCTTGTTGGGAAGACTACATTTGTTCCATAAACCAACTGATAGGGAGACATATTAATTGACTTCTTATTTGTTAGCCTGTCTACCCATAATGCATGTACTAGTTTGTTGTGCCATGATTTCTTGTTTTCCTCTAACAGCTTTTTAATGATGTTCACCAAACTCTTGTTTGAGGATTCAGCCAACCCATTACCTTGAGGGTAATAAGTTGTAGAATTCCCCAAAGTGATGTTATATCTATGGCAAAAATCCACCATTTTCTTGGATTTAAAGGCAGTAGCATTGTCAGTAATGTTTTTTCTAGGACAACCAAACCTAGATAAAATGTTGTTTTCAAGGAATGTAATAATTACCGAGTCCGTGGCAGTTCTGGAAGGGATGGCCTCTATCCACTTAGTGAAGTAGTCAGTTCTAGTAAGGATCCATTTATGCTGGGCAGAGGAGGCAGGGTAGATTTCTCCAATGAAGTCTAGGTCCCATTGTTGAAAAGGAGCTTCAACAGAGATTGGTTGTAATGGAAAAGGTAGCAGCTTCCTTTTACCCTCAAAGATTTTACACTTATGATAGGAAATTACCATTTTGTGGATGTCTTGGAAAAGGGTGGGCCAATAGAAACTAGCCCTAAGGATTTTATTGACAGTAATTTTCCAATAGAGGTGGCCTCCACACTCCCCTTCATGAAATTCATGCATAACCTTATCAGCATCTTTTTCAGGCAAACATTTAAGCAATACACCACCAGAGTTTTTCCAATATAAAAATTTTTCTAGAATGTATAAACAACCTTTAACTTCAAGAATCTGGTGTTTGTTTTGGAAAAACCAAGAGGAAAATTTAGATTTAAAAGTACATATAATATATCAGCATGCGAAGGTGAGTTCAGAAATGCTTCCTCAATAGGTGGAGTCGCCAGCTTCTCTTGTTCATCTAATGAGTGAATCATATTGATGTCTAGTGTTTGAAAATTTGTTTCAGCCATTGGTTTAGCCAATCCTCGTCCTTTGATTAGCTTGGTAGGCTTGATTTCCAGATCATATTCTAAGATGAAAAAAATCCACTTACCTATTTTTCCATCGGGATCTTGTGTAAGTATGTCTTTAACCATTGTATGAGGCACAAATGAAATGATGTGTGAGTGAAAAATGTAGACTCTGAAATCTTTTAGTGCTTTGATTGAGGCAAAGGCCTGTTTTTCCATTATATTATATTTCAGAGGTGCATCTCTTAATTCTTGGCTGAAGAATGCTATGGGCTGATCCTTTCCTTTTGTATTTTTCTACAGTAAGACAACAAAAACTGTGTGTTCTGATGCAAAGGAGAAAATGAAGAAATCTTTGGTGAAGTCAGGGCTGATCGAAACTGGTGTTTGTGTAAGTGCCTGCTTCACTAAGTCAAAATATTTCTTTGCCTCTATGGTCCATTTGACTCCTGATTCTCTTTTCAGCATGTTAGTGATGTTTCTTAAGAGTTCTGCAAGGTTTGGTATGAACCTTCTTAAGAAATTTATCTTTCCAATGAAAGATTGCAGCTCTTTGAGGTTTCTTGGGTGACTGATTTGCAATATTCCCTCAATCCTCCTTGGGTCACTCTTGATTCCTTATTCTAATATGATGTGGCCTAGAAGCTTTCCTTATTGGAGGCCAAACAAGGTTTTCTAGGGATTTAAAGACATGCCATACTTTCTGCACTTTTCAAATACCTTTCTTAAGGGAGCTAGATATTCTTCATCCATTTTTTAGTAGACTGTTATGTCATCAAGATATATCACAATGAAGAAACCTATTTCTTCTGAGAAAGCAATATCCATTTCTCTTTGAAAAGTGGCTCCAGCATTCATTAACCCAAAAGGCATTTTAACATACATGAAGGTGTCCCAAGGTGTAGTGAAAGTTGTCCTATGTTGATCACCTGGATGTACCACCACCTGATTGTACCTTGAAAAGCCATAATACAGAGATATCCTTTTGGAGCCTACTACTCTTTGTAATATGTGATCCATCTTTGGTAAAGGGTAGTTTTCCTTCAGGGATGCTTTGTTTAAATTTCCGAGGTCTATGCAGGGCCTAATTTCTCCTGTCTTCTTCCTCACTAATACAGGATTTGAAACCCATTTTGAGTATCTGAGTGGGACTATTATTCTAGCATCATACATTTTCCTTCTTTCGTTCTCCACCAGTGGTAGTTGGACATGATTTATTCTGTGTAATTTTTGTTTAAAGGGCTTCTAGTTTTCTTTGAGAGGAATCTTGTGATAGATGATCTCAATATCATAGGACTTCGTGTCTTCATAGCTCCAAGCAAACACATCACTAAATTCTTTGAATAGCTCAATATATTTTTGTTTTATAGGTGCTTGCAATGTTTTTGACAGTTTTATAATTTTGGGCTTTTTCTCACTACCTATATTACACTCTTCCACATTTGCTTCAATGGGTTCCATCCTTGGCTTCTTAGCAACATCATTAAAATAAAAAAGTTCTTCTAGAGGGACCATCCCTCTTGGCAAGGTATTATCTCTAAACTGCAGCACTTCAAAGTCTTATTTTTCTAAATTTGTACACAGCTCTGTCTCCTTTGGGTCATCTTTCGCTAAAAAATTTATATCAGCATCATCAGAGGGCTCTTTTTTGTATGTTTGTTCCTCAGCAGAGAAGCCCTCTTCATGATCTGAGTCTAAATTTGGAATTTCAAACTCATTTCAAGACTGCAGGAAATCTTCAATATGTTTGTCACCTTCAAAATCTTGCCAATATTTTATATTATCAGGAATGATGTTCTATATTTGATTTTTATTGTGTATTTTTTGTTATGATGAGTTTTTTGACAAGCACTGGCTGCAAATGCTAGTCCATTGGCAAGGATATTTTGATTTCTTGGGATGAAGGAAAGATTATATTCTTTGAATGCTTTTAGGAGGTCAAGGGAATCATTCCTATATGCTCTTTATCGAGGATGTTTAGTTGAATATTCTCCCTTAATATTCTTAATGAATAGCTCAGAATCCCCACGGACAGAGATCCTTTTAGCTCCTAATTTCTTGAGTAATTGTAGCCCTAGGAGGAGTGCCTCATATTCTGCTATATTGTTTGTACATTGGAAATTCAGTTTATATGAATGACCCTCTGCATGGTTGTTCTCAGTGTTGTGTACCCAAACACCTACTCCAAAACTAGTTTTTCCACAAGAATCATCAAAGCTCATGCTCCATAGAGGTTCAGCTTCATATTTTCCATTATGTTCAAAATTATGTTGTTCATTTTCTATTTGGTCTGACCGTTCTTCATATTTTTTGTATGTTTCCTCTTTTTTAGTTGTTTGTTCATTTATTGATACTTTTTCGTTAATGTTTTCATCATTGTAAAGGATAAATGAATCAATGTCTGTGTGGATAGAGTAGAGAGGTGAGTTATTAGGATTTTCCTGACTGCTGACCATGTATTTCATATGGGTTTCCCTATATAGTCTTCTTGTTTGACTAAAGACAGGTATGGTAGCATAAGTCATGTCCATTTGGAGGGCGCCTTGAAGTTTAGCTCCCCATGAGCGTGATAGGAGCATGCCATACTTAGGGGGAATGTCAGCCACTACAATATCCATTACTAGGCTCTTGGCTGTTATTTGTGCTAGATTAACACAAAGATCTTTGATTAGGCCTAGAAATTTAACTCTACTGGAGTCAAATGAGTACAAGTCTTTGTATGGTATAGTTATCTCAAGGCCTAATCTCTCCATAACTACCTTTGGCATGAGGTTATGTGAAGCTCTTGAATCTAACATGGCATTGTGGATGATTTTATCATGAATGTTTAAACTGACATAAAATGGAGAAACACCTCCTTCTTGGAATTTACCTTCTACCTCACGTCCAAACAGAAGTTCAGGTTTGTCATCATTTAGATTTACAGTATCAGTATTTTATCCTATGTTTAAAGCTTTAAAAACTTGGGATATATATACATCTTGGCCATCTAATTCAGTAAGAGGTATGAAGATTTTTATCTTGGCAATTTCGTTCTCAATACTGAAAGGTGTCTGTGTTTTTGGAAGATTTAAATCAATTTTATCAGACACTGTTTTTACAGCAATTTCTGCTTATTGATTTTTATTTTGAGTCTCAGTTAAATTAGTTTTGTTAGGGCTACTAGCTAAAATACTAGTGCTGCTTTCTAGACTGTTTTTGTTTTTATTTTTATCAGAACTTTTAACCACTTTGTTTGAATTTTCTGCTGTCTTTATAGGATCATTTTCAGGGGTCTTCCTAGCAGAAATTTATGGGTTCTTTCTCTTGGGAGTGTCTTGGGTTTTCTTGATTCTGAGGTCATATTGTAGATGTACCTCTATAATGGAATTTTCGAAGCCTTGTTTGTAGTCTTCGGATTCTAGGCATTCTTCTTTATTTGGGGCAAAAATTCCTTGTTCCTCCTCAGTGAGGAAAACAATATCCTCATTATTTACTCCCATTAGATTTATTTGACTTTTCTCTGGTTCTTCTATCACCCCCTCACCCTCATAAGCATATTTTTCTTGGAAATGAGGTCTGATTTACTGATTAGGCCCTCTTTGTTCTCTTTGTCTTATTTTAGGGGGGTTTCTCCTAAAGTTTTGGTTTTGATTCTGGTTTCTATTTTGAGGAGCTACTTGGTTTTCTCTAGGAAAATCTCTCTCATTTATGTTTATTCTTTCCATCATCCTCTCCATGTTCTTGACAAGGTTATCAGTTTTAGTATCAGAAGATGAGGGTACAACCTCTTCCCTATATGTGACTCTTTTTTCATTTTTTATTCTAGCCCTTTTGACAATCAAATTTTCCTCTACACTTACTGCACCCGTCTGCATGTATTCTAACGTAAGAGGGTCCCTTTCTCTTAGTTGATAAGCCATTTCTAGGTCAAGGCCATCTGGAAATTTCATTAGGCTAGACCTTGTGGAGGTTTTATGTGAGGAGGGAGGGCATTAGATATACTATTGAACCTAGTGTAGTAATCTTGGACACTCTCTCCAACGTTTCTCTTGATGTGTTCATATTCTGACAAGACTTGGAGAGGGTTTTTCTTGACTTCCCATTTATTTAGGAATAGTTTATGGAGAGCATGGAGGTCATGTATACTATTAGGAGTCAGGTTTTTAAACCACTTTCTTGCTTCTCCCCCTAAGCTTTGAGCAAACATTCTTAATTTAACAGTTTCATCATCTATTTCTTGTTTTTCACAATAGTGCTCCATTCTATTCAGATGTTGTTGAGAAGTTGCAGAACTAATTTCATCAAATAGGGGGATTTTGAACCGATAATCAGGTGGTAGAGGCAATAAAGGAAATGGTAGGACTAATGGAGCATACCAGGTTGCCATGGCTGGTAATTGAGGAAAAAAAGGGGGGTTTAAAAAAGGAGGTGGAGGGTTAAATGGAGGAAGGTGAACAATGGGTGTATGAATGGGGGTTGAAGTTAGTACAACAGGATTCTGATGTAATATGGATGGGTCTAAAATTATCTGGGTTATCCAATTATGAGAACTACTCCTAGACAAGATTTGTTACAGGGGTGAGTTAGATAGGATATTCTGCAAGTATTTAAAGTTTTCAGGTAGGGAACTTGCTTTGTGAATAGATCTGATAACAACTAAATTTTTATATCTAGGAGATTTCCTTAGGATGTGCTCTGGATTTTCAACTATTGAAGGAGGGTTTGGGTCGGGATGGGATCTAGTACAGATTCTTCTAGAATCCAGAACTTAGACCAAGGGTTCATAGAGGTTGAGAGTCTTATAACAGTTTGAAAACAAACCAATCTGTGAAGGAAAATACTTAATTAACAAAGTATTTTAAATGGTTTCTGTTGAGGTTTGATGATATCATGATTTCTCAATAATTTCCCAGTGAAGTCTATAGAAGACCAGTGTGTTGATCAGCGGTTGTCATTGATGTCAACCCAAGCAACACCAGGGGCTAACCAAATATTGCATGGGAATTTTTACCTACCAAATTAATATATTCTAGGTCAATAATGCTTTTTATGGTTTCTAATTGTCGAGATGTTTCCGTTGATATATGGCACGCCATGTAATTCTTCACGGTTTGAGAGATATTCATGTTTGAAGTTTATACCCCAAGTTAGTGGGCTAAAACCCCATGGGGTTGGGGCATGGGTCATCGAAAAGTCATAATTAATATTTTTTAAGCTCTTAAAATTCCTCCCACATTCACTTGTTGAAGCCCCTATCAACCTAAGCATTTATATAAATTGTGATCCTCATTTCCTCCTTATGCAAGGGATTTCGCCATATGAAACAGGTCATCGTGGAATTTGCGCTCTAAATTTTTTTATATGAAGGTTCATAAGCTGAAATTTTTATGAGGGGAAGCAGAAGTCCTGAGGAAGATTCTGTAAAAATTTTAGATCAAGGTGCGCAATATTTTTGGAGATGTGATCTGTGGAAGTCAGGGTTTTTGCAGGTTCCTGAAATTCATCTCAAAGAAGTGACCTTGGTAAATTCGTCATAACTCTCTCTCTGTGTATCAGATTGGAATTTTGTAAAATGTGGCAGATAGTGCACAGTCTTTAATTTTTTCTCTATCAAGTTTAGAGCCCAATGGAGAAACAGTGACACGTGGCACGCCGTACAAGTGTGCTCTACTGAAACAGTCCATAATTAGAGCATTGTGAGAGATTGGGTATAACTCTCTCTTGAAGAATCCAAATTGGGTTATACCTATGGCATTGGAAAGATGACGCAGAGGAATACTATAGGACTAAAAATCAGATATTGAGGATCTGAAATAACGGAGATACACCAGATTCAATATCGAGCTCCTAGAAGGCAAGAAAAAGCTAGATCATGTGTTGTCAAGGGTTGCAAAGGACCAGACTTTCTATGGCAGCAAAGAAAAGCAAGGTGCAACAGAGGGTAGCATGACAAGAGCAGCAACCAAGGTGCATAACAGCAACAAGAAGTTCATCATATGAAGTCTTCAAGTGGGCAGCACTGCATACAATCATTGTAAAAGTACCATTGTACTTAGTCATTGTAAATACATTATTGTACAAATTGTACTAGTGTTTATCTGCCAAGGGTTGAAGAGGAAGTGTTGGGAGGTCTAGGATCATCATTAGGTGGTTAAATTTCGGGTTATGATCTAGTATATCTTCTTCTTCTGCATCATTCTATATCATTGTAAAGTGGACCATTTTCCCTGGTACGAGAGTCCATTATTCTTTTATTCTTCTATAGGGTGGTAGGGTGGTGCTAGGGTGAGTTGTAGCTCATTGGGTGTTGGGGCATCTGTTCAGTTGACTACTGAAGAATCTCGGGCATTGGATCATCCATCCAGTGGGAGCTGGAGAAGAATTCTTTTCTAGATTCTAGGAAGTTGGAGCTTTATTTTCAATTGGAGTTGAATATTAAAGAATTATTAGAAAAGCATTAGGTGGTTTTTGTCCTGGAGTGGGTTTCCACCTTAAAAACTGTGTGCATTTGTGTTCCTCTTGTTTGCTACTATCATTGTACAAACACTGATAATAATTGAAGATTAACTAATGCTCTAATTGAAAGAAATACTGATTCACCCCCCCTCTCAGTATTTCCAACAATTGGTATCAGAGCTTGGTTCCTTCAATAGTAGTTTAACAGCTGGAAGGAGGTCATAGAGCATACCAAGAATGGTGTACCTCTATTCAATGAAAACAATTATGCACTTTGGAAAGGAAGAATGGAGGTCTATCTCTTGGCGCAAGGTTATGAAGTATGGGACACTGTTCAAAATGGATTTACATCAACCACGGATGAACAAGGTAAGAAGAATTTGGTAAATGATGCAAAAGCAAAGAATATTATTATCAATGGACTTATTGAATCTGCTTATCATAAGGTGTTGGGTTGTAAAACTACCAAAAATGTATGGGACAAGCTTGAGAATATATATGCAGGTGACTCAAATGTCAAAGAAGCAAAGCTTCAAATCTAAAGAGAAAAATTTGAGCAACTCAAAATGAAAGAAGATTGCAACATTGCTGCATACTTCCAATACGTTGATGAAATAACCAATACTCTGGAGGGATTGGGAGAGCCAGTTGATGAGAAGACTATTATACGGAATATTCTTAGAACGTTACCAAGGAGATTCAACCCAAAGGTATCGGTCTTAGAATACAGTGCAAATTTGGACAAACTCAGCAAAGAGGAATTACATGGAGTTCTCATAGCATATGAAATGAGACTTGATGAAGAAGAGGGTACTTCGCATCTAGAAACTGCATTCGTTGCATCTAAGAAAACCAATAAGGATAAACAACCTTCAATTGAAAAGACATGCACCTGCAAGTGTGAAGAAAAGGGAGATGATGAAGAAGGTCTTTCAGATGAAGAATATGCTTACTTCATGAGAAAACTAAAAATTGGTAAGGGAAAATTCAAAGGTAAACCTCCATTGATATGTTTCAGCTGTAATGACGTTGGGCATTTTGCAGCAAAATGTCCAAACATAAGTGATGGAAACTCAAAAGGAAAGAAAGGCTTTAATAAATTCAACAAGCAAGGATCCAAAAGGAACTTTCTCTCTAAATAATATAGTTCATCATCCGATGAAGAAAGTGATAGAAAAGAAGAAGCCAATGAGAGAGTATTGTTTATGGCCAAGCACAATAAACCCAAGCACAATAAACAAGAGGTATCAAACAATGAAGAAGAAGGATGGACCATAGAAGAATTTTATGAGAAAGCAATCAAGCTTATAAAAGATCTCAAGGCAAGGAAGATCCTTTCCAATACTATTGAAGAGCAAGTTCAAGGTATCGAAATTGAAGTTGAATAACACAAGTGCATTGAAGAGTCACTTCAAAAGAAGTTGGAAGAAAACAACCAAGAAAGGGAAGAATTAGAAGCCGAAGTAGTCTCGTTGCGTGAGGAAGTGAAGAAAGGAAAAACTATCCAAAACTATGCCAACAGCTAAAGGGCATTGGAAGAACTCATCAACAATCAATGATCTTACAACGACAGAATAGGCATCGGTTACAAAGAAGAAGAAGAAGGACCTTCTACAACAAAATACAATGAACCTATGAGATTTGACATGCATGTAGACTTCATTGGACAAGATTCACAAGAACAGCCTTGGAAGACAATTCCTCGACGAAAATTTCCATCCAGGTACCAACATATTTTTTATGGCTACTATTATTCATGTGGAAAATTTGTTCATAAAGCTGTAGAATGTCGCACGTACCCTAGGAACAAATACAATTCCAGGATATCTATCAAATATGAACCTCCTAGGGCTCAGCAAAACATCAATAGATTTGAACATTTAAGAAATAATATTGAATGTTAAAAATGTCGAAACTTTTGACACATAGCCAAAGACTGCAGGCTTGAAAATCCTCCAGAAGAATCTTCGAAGCCACAGAACGAACGACCATGGAAGAAGAAGAAGAATGATAATTGTGCTCTCACTTTCAAGGCTGAAAAGAACAAAGATGTGTGGTATGTTGATAGCGGTTGCTCAATGCATATGACTGGAGATAGAAATAAATTTGCATCTTTGAAAGAGAAGAAGGATGGAACCATGTCTTTTGGAAATGATGGATCTTCAAATGTTATAGGATCAGGTACTGTCACTCTCAGAAGAAAATATGCTCTAGCCAAGAATGTTCTATTGGTCAAAAACATGAATCACAATCTTCTCAGTGTTGGACAAATGTGTGATCAAGGACACACAACACTATTCAACTCCACAAAATGTGAAATCAGGAAAGGTGTGTTTGGTGAAATTGTGGCTACAGCAAGTCGAACTCTAAACGACACATATGTTCTGGATGAAGCAACTAAAGCATGTCTAATAGCTAAAGAGGATGATACAATAATTGGTAGAAATGATGATCGACTAAGTAAGAAGTTTACTACAAAGGTGAAAAGTGATTTCGAGATGTCTTTACTTGGTAAGATGACATAATTCTTAGGGCTTCAAATATCTCAGCAAGAGAAATGAATATTTATATGTCAAGCCAAGTACATCAAGGAAATGCTCAAGAAATTTAAAATGGAAGATTAAAAACCCATCCTTACTGCAATGGTAACAGGTTGCAGATTGAGCATAGACGACTCATCTAAGGATGTGGATAAAAGGTTGTACAGATCTATGATTAGTAGTATTCTATATGTAATAGCCTCTCGACCAGATGTTATGCAAGCAGTTGGACAAGTAGAAATATTCCACGCAGCACCAAAATAATCACATATTAAATATTCGCCAGCATTGGAATATCTTTGCCAGAAGCTTGGGATTCTCCCAAGTTCTCATTAGATTTTCTTTTTTTAGAATATAAAGGGGGAGTGGAAGTAGACTACAGGTCTGCAAGATGGTTGTGTGTCAGGGGGAGTGGAAGTGTGTATAGGTCTGCAGGATGGTTTTGTTTCAAGGGGAGTTACCCTTTTCCATTGATGTCAAAGGGGGAGAGAATGTTGTAGGAAGAGGTGTCATGATTGCAGGGGGAGTACTTGTGTTGCCATCAATGCCAAAGGGGGAGATTGTTGATCAGCAATTGTTATTGATGTCAACCCAAGCAGCACCAAGGGCTAACCCAATATTGCATGGGAGTTTTTACCTACAAAATTAATATATTCTAGGTCAATAATTCTGTTGATGGTTTCTACTTGTCTATATGTTTATGTTGATATATGGCATGCCATGTAATTCTTCACGGTTTGAGAGATATTCATGTTTGAAGTTTGTACCCCCAGTTAGTGGGCTAAAACCCCATGGGGTTGGGGCATGGGTCATTGAAAAGTCATAATTAATATTTTTTAAGCTCCTAAAATCCATCCCACATTCACTTGTTTAAGCCCCTCTCAACCTAAGCATTTATATAAATTGTGATCCTCATTTCCTCCTTATGCAAGGGATTTCGCCATATGAAACAGGTCATCGTGTAATTTGCACTCTAAATTTTTTTCTACAAAGGTTCCAAAGCTGAAATGTTTATGACGCGAAGCTGAAATCTCGAGGAAGCTTCTGAAAAAATTTCAGATCAAGGTGCGCAATATTTGTGGAGATATGATCGGTGGAAGTCAAGGTTTTTGCAGGCTCCTGAAATTCATCTCAAAGAAGTGACCTTGGTAAATTCATCATAACTCTCTCTCCGAGTATTAGATTGGAATTCTGTAAAAAGTGGTGGATAGTGCACAGTATTTAATTTTCTCTCTATCAATTTTAGAGCCAAATGAAGAAACAGTGACATGTGGCATGCCGTACAATTTCGCTCTGCTGAAATAGTCCATAATTAGGGCATTGTGAGAGATTAGGTATAACTCTCTCTTGAAGAATCCAGATTGGGTCAGACCTATGTCATTGGAAAGATGACTTAGAGGACTACTACAGGACTAAAAATCAAATATTTAGGATCTGAAATAATAGAGATACACCAGATTCAATATCGAGCTCCTAAAAGGCAAGAAAAAGCTAGATCATGTGTTGTCAAGGGTTGCAAAGGACCAGAATTTCTATGGAAGCAAAGCAAAGAAAGGTGTAGCAGAGGGTAGCATGACAAGAGAAGCAACCGAGGTGCATAACAACAACAAGAAGTTCATCATATGAAGTCTTCAAGTGGGCAGCATTGCATACAATCATTGTAAAGGTATCATTGTACTTAGTCATTGTAAATACATTATTGTACAAATTGTACTAGTGTCTATCTGCCAAGGGTTGAAGAGGTGGTGTTGGGAGGTCTAGGATTATCATTAGGTGGTTAAATTTGGGGCTATGGTCTAGTATATATTCTTCTTCTGCATCATTCTATATCATTGTAAAGTGGACCATTTTCCTTGGTACGGGAGTCCATTATTCTTTTATTCTTCTATAGGGTGGTAGGGTGGTGCTAGGGTGAGTTGTAGCTCATTGGGTGTTGGGGCATCCATTCAGTTGACTACTGAAGAATCTCGGGTGTTGGAGTGTCCATCCAGTGGGAGCTGGAGAATAATACTTCTCTAGATTCTAGGAAGTTGGAGCTTTATTTTCAATTGGAGTTGAATATTAAAAAATTATTAGAAAATCATTAGGTGGTTTTTGTCTCGGAGTGGGTTTCCACCTTAAAAAATGTGTGCATTTGTGTTCCTATTGTTTGCTACTATCATTGTGTTGTAGCCAGCAACAACCCCCCCCTTTTTATTTAATATTAGTAATAATACTAAATAAGTGGGGACCCTTAGTTAAAAAATCCAAAAAATCAATCATTATTTGTTTCCCTTTTCAAATAAAACTTTCTATCATAACTTAGGGAAATTCCTTAGAAAATCCTTAAGAAACACTTAAGTTTATGATAGATTACAATAAAATATTTCTTTGAGCGATATAGCGCATCCATCGCAAATGGTAGATATCTTTTGTAAAACTGAATCTTTTAAACTGCGACTTTGCGATATTGCGATCCCAAAAATCCTATACATTAAAATATTGGTCGCAAATCGCATATCGCAGAAAAGATGTTAAACGAATACTTTTTATATGTTATATTTGCGATTTGCGATTTTGCGATATTGCGATATTGCGATATTATGAGGATGCGATTTATAAATATTGCGATATGCGATAAGTATGTTTTGCGATGACTGTGATCTGCGATATTACGATTTTGCGATGTTGCACAGAAAATTGCAGATCGCAATGTCGCAGATTCGTAAAAGCGCGTTGTCCAAAGAAAATCCTTTCATAAATCAATATCCGTTATGCGCTTTAAATGATTGAATTAATGAATGGATTGTCAATTATCAATAAAAAGGATTTTATTTTGATTGAAAGGTTGTTTCCGTTAGAATAATATATTTCATCCGCCTTTTGCATTTAAAATTATCTCATCACCTTTCTCATGTCATTACTCTCACTTAACTCGTAAAATCGCAGGCGCGAAGGAGCAGCAGACTATACAAAGCGTTCACAAAGCATTATGGGTAAGAAGGACAAGATTTCAAATTCTGAAAACAAAGAAATGGTTGCACTGTATGTGGATACTGCTTGCAATAAGGATGCCGGTATCACCACCTGGGAAGGAATGTATAATTTTCTCGAAGAATAAAATCCCAGGGTAATGCAAGTTGCGGCTACTGCAGGCTCAAGTAATTAATCTGAGGCAACCCTTAAAGAACTGGCTTGTTCATTTCTGCACCGGATAGCGGCAAGAACAAGAATTCTTCCGTATACAGACATGGTAAAATGGGTGTTGGACAGCACCGATATTTCAGACAGGAAATTTAGAACTCCAGATCAAGAGCTCATCGGGTCGTTCACTACGGAAGATTTGAGGCTGATGTATCATTTGCCAGAACCTCAGGCGACTTATAATAAACAATTTCTGGAGAATTTTGCCAAAGAACATACAAATTTGGCGGAATGCACAAAGGAATGGACCAAGAGAGATGAACCATTGAAGAAAAACAAACACGGTATGTACAGTACTGGTTCACTCACCTCTCCGTATTGTTTTGTTGCTGCTATGTTATGCAGGCTTTTTGGAAAGCCTGACATAAATATGATCTTGCCTGAATGGCTCCCTTTGTTGAATGCTGTTGTTAACACTACAATTGTAGACTGGGCCAAAATCTTGTCTGATAATTTGGCCACTACTATTTTCCATTAACGGTCTAAACGGACTATTTCTCAGAGGATTTATCCTCCTTTTTATCTATCTGCCTATGTTATGGACGCTATCTGCTTTGTTTCTAAATTCCCTTTGATGGGTTGGCAATGGACAATTCATGATCCTTTGCCTATTCATGTGTATCACAAGGAACTGTGGGAATCTAAGTTTGTCCCTCATTTTTACAAGATTTTCCATGGCATAATGCTGCCATTGTATAGAATATTGCATAATAAGGATGCTCCAAGGTTATCCCCAGAAGCAGAAGTCGATATTCTCCCTGTCGCAAGATGGTTTGGAGAATATTTGTTTACTTATGTTAGGGTTTTTAGAATTTCTGCTTCCCCCCATGTTTTACCCCTGTATGTTCCGGATAAACTTGTAGCTTGGGAGATTGCTTATCAAACCTGTGGTGAAGGAGGTTTGACAAAGAAATTAAAAGAGAAGAAGAAAGGCATTTGGCCACAATTTCCCATAACCTGTGGAACATTTTCACTGTTTGATGTTGGTCACACATTCAAAGAGGTAAGCAATATTACATGCTTACAACTGTTCAAGTTTTCGAGAAGATTATTTGACCCAAATAATGTCGCTAAAATTTTACCACTGCAATCAAGGTAAGGGAATTTTCAGGAGAAGAAGGTCCTTTTGATGATATATTTCAAACAAAAGGTTCATTTAAAGAAGTTTTTCATTTAGCTCAGATATAGTTATCTCCAGAAGAATTTCAGGAATTTAAACTTTACAGAGAGAGAAGACTAACTACTATCCCGTTGGAAAATTTACGCTTGGAACCCGCAAGGGAACCAACTCCTAGTGTCAGTCTCAACGGCAGTTCAGGTACAGATAAGTCTAAGTCAAAATCTGAAAGAGAGACTTCTGAACCTTCTAATAAGTCTAATGAAGAGCAGGATAGAAATGAAGAATTAGTGAAAGATACTGCTCAATCGAAAGAACTTTCACAACAGCAAATTTTGACTTCTCAGCAAATAAATCCTCCTCCTACCAATGTACAGCAACAGTCAGTCACAATTGAATTAGACAAAGAATGGGAAAGCTTTAATCAATTGCTTAATGTGGAAGGACAGAATATACAGACCCCTGTACAGACAACAAAAGTTTTGAGCACAGGAATAAGTGGCACAGTCACAGAAACTGAGCATATACCTGTCACTCCCTCTTTTGAAATTGTACTTAATGTAGAGGAAATTCCTCCTCTAGATGTATTCTACAGCCCGAAGTATAAAGCAGTAGTGAAGAAGCAAAGGAAAAAGAGAAAATTAGAAAGTGCAATTGCTACTGAAGCAGAACAATTAGATGTTTTGTGGAAGGATCCTACCACAGAGCCTACTGATAATCTTGCTAAGTTATCTCAGATTACGGGGGCTTATGCTTCCACAACTATTGACAAAGCATTTGAGATACAACTCTTATTAAATGAAAAAGAAGAACAGATACAAGTTTTGAAACAACAATTGCAACAGGTACAGGCCAATAATGAAGCACAGATGAAATTTGAAAAGTTACAGCAACAACTTCAAGAAATGAAAATTGGATATCAAAAAAGTTTAACTGATAAAGAGAAACAAATACAGATTATCTAAGATCAACACAAAGATGATCCTAAACTTCCAGAGTTTATTTCAGAAACTATTTCTTTAAACAATCAACTACTGCAACAAGAAGAAGTCTTATGCCAAAAAATCTTACAATGGAACTCTTTTTGTCAAGAAAGTGATAAGATCACTAATCATGTCATAGATTTACGAAATGATTATGATTTAATTAATGAAAAAGTTACTGATTATTTGGTATGGCAAAAGACAGAGGAAGGAAGAAAAGCTGGTGCACCAATTATTAATGAAAACCATAAAGAAATACTTTTCAATGACTAGGATGCACAAATCAGAGGGGCAGAGAAAGCAGCAGAGGAGTCAGCTACAGCAGCAAGAAGTCTTACTGATTTTGTAAATGATAATTTGCACAAAGCAAATTTGATTTCAAAAACTGTTCCGGGATATCTTCCACAGGCGCATCAATTGCAAACAGAATGGATACAAAAGGCGGAAGAAAAAGCAAAATCAATCCAAGGATTGACAAGATTAAACTGGGATTCTTACTGGAAATATTTAGTGAAACCACACAGTCAATGCAGTGCGCTTAATTGCATCATTAGTTTTGCTGAGAAGATTGCGCCTACACTTGCCGATTCTATCTTTTCAGGACAGTTGAAATCTGAAGTCGGCCAACCACCTCTTCTCAAAACAATGCTGGATGCTTGCAAGTTTAAAGATCAAGTTCATAAGTAGTTACTTAATGGTCTTTATTTTTAGATTTAGTTTTAGTTTTACTGTATTTCTGCCTAGGAAAAGGATGGTCATTTAAATCGAATCCTTAATTTTTGTAATAAACTATTTTTAGATTTAGCTAGTAGTATTTAGACCCTTCTCATGCATTTAGAAAAGGGTCCTGAGTTGTAATATTTTTGGACTTGGAGATTACATTTCTATACTCCACTGCCTCTTATATTTTATAAAGGATCACATCTGGTGATTTTATGCGGAATTATCTTTAAAGTGTCGCATTTCTGTACCTTGGATTTGATTTTTCATCGGAATTACTGGATTAGAGTATCAGATTTCATTTGAAAGCTTTCAAGATGGATAAGGTATTTTTATCTATTCACTGTTGATTTCTTTTGTCATATGATATTTGCTTTAAAATTTGCTATCATTTATATATATTTGTTTTTAAAACGTTTCTTGATATATCATTTTTGAATATAATTGAAATGTTATTTTTCATAAGTGTATGTAGATGATATACAATGATGAATACAATATGCTAATATAACTCTGTTTAATTTCTTAAACAGAGTTATCTTTATTTGTTACTGCACATTTCAATTAAACTTTAATACATTTTTATGGTTATTGTTAAAATTGGAATAATTTTAAGTTGTATTCACATATGATACCCGGGTTAGTCTTAGAATTTCTTTATCAGTATTTAGCTTAAATTAGATAGTTTTATTTCAGTTATTTAGTCCCATTTTCACTCATCCAAATCAACCCATCACCAACCCATTAGTTATAAGGAAACTGATCCTTTCAATCCAGTCAGAGCCACCATACCAAACGGATAAGAAGCTGACCTAAGGTCCCGACCGGGTGGTTTTCCCCAATGTTTGAAGCAGAGATCTTCTAGGCTTCAACATTTTTGGCGCTAGAAGGAGGGCCTGAGCTATGAATGGCAAGTAAATATTTACCCATAAGCCATTCTGAGAGCAAAACACCCTCATTAACTTCTTCAATTTCTTCTGAATTACAAAATCCTATAGAAGGAATTGAGAAGAATATTCAGACACCCACTACCAAAATCTCAAAACAATCAGACAACCAAAATCCTGAGTCTCCTGAAGTACAATATTTAATTCATAAATTGCTAGGATTCTCATTGTCTCTAGAAGAGTCTGAAATATCTGAAGGTAGTGTAAGCTCAAAATTTGTTCCTTCAAAACCTCTTACTAGGCTTCAAAGTGAAAAACTTGGTATTTCTCCGAAAGAATTCCCTTTACCTAGTAGAGTCAAGACAAAAAGAACTCAATCGGAATCAGAAAGTGATATAAGTTCTTCATCTCAAATTCAATCACCTGTTTCCGAAACCCCAACTCAACAAAGTGCAGTTGTTTCCACATCATCTGCTCAATCATCATCTGCTCAATCGTCATCAATCTCAACATCATCTATTCCAACAATTTCTGTTCCAACATCACCAGTCTCTACTACTCCTCCAACAATTGTTACAATAATGGCTAGACAATGGGCTACTCCAGGGGCTGTCAACATGCTTGCACCTTTACATGATTTACCTGACAATCCTGGAAAATGGCTTCCAAATTTCAGTCCAGAGCTTAGCATTCAAGCTGAAGAACACATCAATAACTTTATGCTTGCTGTAAATTTGAATGGAGTCATAGAAGAAGATGTTGTAGTCAGACTATTCCCTTATACTCTTCAAGGGGTAGCAGGATCCTGGTACTTTTCATTACCTTCAGGATCCATAACAAGTTGGGCCATTTTTGCAGATCATTTTTTAACCAAATTTGGAGATGACAGATCAATAGCTACTTTAATCAACGATCTCTCAAATTTGAAGATAGAACCCAAGGAGCCCATTAAATATTTCAATGCTAGATTCAACAAACTCTTGAACAAAATCCACACAGATTCAAGGCCTAGTGAACAAGTCAGAAGTGAATGGTACATAACTGCTTTGCCCTCAAACATAGCAATTTTTGTAGATAGAGCTGCAAAACCTACGTTAGCCGAGAATATGAAAGAGGCTATTGCAGTAGAAAAACGAATTATTTCTCTAGAAAAGAAAAATGCTATTGAGGAAAGGAAATCTAAGAAGGTCATCTTCAAAGATGACTCAAGGAAAAAGACCAAAGACCCATACGACATGGAAGGTTTACAGAAAGTTCTTAAAACCATGTCGAATGAAATGGTTGAAATAAAAAAACAAGTAGCTGAAACTTCTACCAAAAAACCATTCCGAAATTTCAAAAGAAATCAAGTTGAATCTAAACCTCCCAATTCAATCTCTAATGCAGAATCAGAAGAGGAAGAAGAAGAAGATACTCCTCTAGTATCAGAGGAGGAAGATGAGAATGAAGAAATAGCTGAATTACATGGAATGTGGGATTTTATTCTCTCTAATTCTGATAGTGAGGTAGAACAAGAGGCTATGCCTGTAAGTACTAGGAGTAAATCTACATCGAAGCCTGTACAAACAGTTCCTAAAAAGAAAATTACAACTCCAAGTACCAAAGACCAATCCCCTGCAAAGAAAACTTCTCTGTTACCTACTCAAAATCAGCCATCTTCTTCTAATCGTCCTACATCGACAACAAATACTTTAGTGGTGTCAGATCCTATGGAGTATAACATTGTTGAAGACATGAAAAAGATTAAAGCCAACATTTCTTTACATGAACTCAGCAAACTAAAACACCAGCAGAAGTTGCTATTAAAATAATTAAATGCTACACCAATTGCTCCTTTACCAAGTGGTATAGTCGCAAAAGCAGCTAAAGGAACTGGTAAGCCACCAGACAAAGTAGATGCTACTGATACTGTGCTCATTGGAGAAAGATCAAATTCTCAGACTCCTCCTTTTCTTTTGACTTATGAAATGTACAATAAAAATCTGCATAATTGTTTAATCGATTTTGGAGCATCCTCTAATATAATGCCTACTTTTGTTTGTGCCAAATTTAATATTGAACCACAGAAATCGACAGTTCATATTGTTCAATTGGATCGCTCTAAAGTTCAAGTTGTAGGAGAAATCAATTCAGTTACTATCAGACTAGCTTTCGATCCTAGGATTGTCCAAAGAATTGATATTTTAATTGCAAATATTCCTGAATTCTATGGATTAGTCTTAAGCAGGGACTGGTCTGCAAAACTTAATGGTTATATCGCAACTGATTATTCACATATGTGGCTTCCCCACAAAGGGAAACCAAATCAAATCAAAGTCGAATGAGAAAAACATATGGTGCACACTGTCACTAAATTTGAACAATCTAATGAGCCTGTGGCATTCAACAACAATATTCTTGGAGGTTATTCTGCTGAGTCATTTCTTGGAAACTTCAAAGCACCACAATCACCCTTTTCTGTAAATACTTTTGTTTCTCAAATAGAAAATTTTTCACAATCTGATTCTTCCAGAATTGTAAATATTTCTGATGTAATTGTAGATACGTCAATAGATAAAACTTTATTTTGGTTATTATATTTTGATGGATCAAAATCTAGTGATGGAGCTGGAGCAGGATGCATCTTAACTGATCCAGATGGAGAGAAAACCATGCTATCATGTAGGTTATAATTTGAGTGTACAAACAATACTGCAGAATATGAAGCCTTGATTCAAGGACTTTATAAAGCTATAGGGTTAGATGTTAAATACTTGAAAGTCTTTGGTGATTCCGAAATTGTCATAAAACAAGTTAGGAATACTATCTATTGCCTTTCAGGACATCTTAAACACTATCAAACCCTAGTGCAAGATCTTACCACTCATTTTTTAGCATTCAATATTTCTTCTATTCCTAGGAATCAAAATACATCAGCTGACTTGTTAGCTAATGTTGCATCTAAACTCCTTCCTGCTGAAGATTGCAGTCCTGATAGATTTTCAGTAGAATTTATTTTTCGCCCATCTGTTCCAGATAATATCACAAATTGGAGAGTATTTTACCATGATCAAGATATTTTAAATTTCATGACTTCAGAAAAATCATATGATGAACAAATTATTGATGAGGATGATCATGATTTGAAAATTGCCTCAAAAGGTAATTAAAATCCCATTCCGAAATCTGTTGTTAAATTGGAGGACTTATATGATATAAAAGATAGATTCAAGAAAGTTACCAATGCTAAACTTCAAAGTTCCACTTTGAAGTTTGAATTAGTAAATCTTGGCTCTGACTCTAATCCTCAAAATGTTAATTTAGGACTCAATTTAACTCCAGAAGAAAGGAATGCTTTCATTAAACTTCTGAACAAATATAAAAAAAGTTTTGCTTGGAATTATGATGATTTAAAAACGTATGATAATTATGTTATTCAACACACAATTCCAATGCTTCCTGATATTAAACCTGTTCAACAGAAGTTAAGAAAGATTCATCCAAATCTCGAAGGTAAAATCAAATCAGAACTTAATAAACTTTTAAAAGCCAAAATCATTTTTCCTGTAAGGCACTCCAATTGGGTTTCCAATATGGTACCTGTAAGGAAGAAAAATGGTGATATAAGAATCTGTATTGATTTTAAAAATTTAAACAAAGCATGTTTAAAAGACAATTTCCCATTACCAACTATGGAACAGATACTTCAAAAGGTAACTGGTTCTAAAATCATGTCCTTTCTTGATGGATTTTCAGGCTATAATCAAGTTTTAGTTCATGCAGATGACAGATTGAAAACAACTTTCAGAACCAAATGGGGAATCTATGCTTATCAGAAAATGCCTTTTGGTCTAATAAATGCTGGAACAACTTTCCAAAGAGCCATGGACATAGCATTTAAAGGTCTGATCAATAGATCAGTTGTTGTTTATCTTGATGACATAACAGTATTTTCAAAAAATAAAGCGAATCATCTACATGATCTAAAGAAAATATTTGAAAGATGTAGAAGGTTTGGTATTTCCTTAAATCCAAAGAAATCTTTCTTTGCTTTGGATGAAGGAAAACTCTTCGGATTTGTTGTGTCAAAATATGGTATATATATTGATCCAGATAGAGTGAAAGAAATTTCTGATATTTCTTTACCTCATAACAAAAAATCCATGAAATCATTTCTTGGGCAAATCAATTTTGTAAAAAGATTCATTCCCGATTTCTCTCAAATTGTTTTACCTATGCAAAATATGATCAAGAAAAATTCAGTATTCAAATGGGGGCATAAAGAGAAAGAAGCCTTTGAGGCAATCAAACAAGCGATCATTAATGCACCAGCATTGAATACCCCTGATTTTTCTAGAGATTTTACTTTGTATACTTTGGCCACCGAAACATCCTATGCTGCTATTTTAACACAGCTCAATGATCAGAAAATTGCGGCACCAATTTCTTTCTTTATCTCAAATTTGCAAGGAGCTGAGCTGAATTATTCCGATGTTGAAAAACAAGCCTTTTCCATGTTTAAATCAATCAAACATTTCAGACCTTTTCTCTTGAAAACACATACAAAAATCATTGTCCCATTCTCTGCAGTGAGACAATTATTAGTTCAAAAAGAAGTAGGAGAAAAAAGAGCTAACTGGGTAACAACTTTGCAAGAATATGATATTGATATTAAACCAGCTAAGATTTTTAGAGGACAAGGTTTTTTCAGATTATTGGCAGGAGCTCATAACATACCAGAAAATCAAGATTCAAATAAAGATATTCAAGTAAGTCAGATAAGTGTTACAGATTCTGAATCTCAGTATGCTGATCTCATCTATTACTTGAAAAATGGGTATGCTCCTTCTAATATCAGCTATAAGAACAAACGTGCTTTAAGATTGAAGGCTATTAAATATGAGATCATTGATAATGTGTTATTCAGAAAGAATTATGATTCAATCCTACTAAGATGTCTTGAAAAGACTGAAGCTGAAAGGTGTTGCAAGAATTGCATGATGGACCAACAGGAGGTCATTTTGGAGGTGATACCACAGCTCACAAAATAATTCATGCTGGTTATTACTGGCCTACCCTTTTTAAAGATACGCATAATTATGTAAGGAAGTGCAAAGTTTGTCAAACTGCTAGTGGAAGACAAAGGAAACCAGCTTTTCCTTTGCAACCAGTGAGTATTGAGCAACCATTCGAGCAATGGGGACTTGACATTATTGGTGAGATCATACCTCATTCTTCCAAACAACACAAATACATCCTTACAGCAACAGATTATTTCACGAAATGGGTAGAAGCAATCCCTTTGAAGGTAGCCAATTCTGATGCAATTATTGATTTCATAGATCAATTCATCATAACCAGGTTTGGTATACCAAACGCTCTTGTCTTTGATAATGCATCTTAATTTTTTGGAAACAGTATAATGGAATTTGCAGTCAAAAGAGGTTTTAAATTGAAATATTCAGCAAATTATTATCCACAAGGTAATGGTTTGGTTGAATCCACTAACAAAAATATTATCAAAATCATTAAAAGGACCATTGATCAAAATCAAAAGAATTGGCACAAGTCTTTAATCGTTGCATTATGGGCTGATCGTATTACTAAAAAAGCTTCAATAGGAACTTCACCTTTCAATTTAGTTTATGGAAAAGAAGCTGTGATACCATCAAATTTAGCTCTTCCATCATTAGCCCTAGTGCAATTTATTGAAGAAAATCCTTCTTCGTCCATTCAATTGAGATATGATCAAATCCTTAAATTAGAAGAAGATAGAGATAAAGAAAAAATTATTCATGAAAAACATCAACAGCTTGTAAAATCTTCTTTTGATGCAAGTTCTACCGGCTCAAAGATTTTTTCAATTGGTGATCTTGTTCTGAAATGGGATAAAGCACATGAAGAAAAAGGTAAGCATACCATGTTTCAGAAAATGTGGCTTGGACCATTTCAGATTGCTAAAAAGATAGGCTCAAATACATTCATACTCCAAGATTTAACAGGAAAGAGAGAATCTCTTCCTGTAAATGGGCTTGTCTTAAAGAAATTCTTTTCATAAGGAGGTAACCCATTCTTAATTGTACATATTCCTTTCTACAAAGTTTTTAATTGTTTTTGCAAATAAAGGTTGTTAATAAGTCTCTAATTGACTGTTTACTATTAAGAAAATTTCTTAGGAAAAATATTATAAATATTTATTTTGTGTAAATGAGAATTTTTAAAGAGATGATCACAGTTTTTGGATAATTTAAAATAAGATATTAAACTTTGAAAGATTATTCTAATCATTTGCATGATCTTTTGAAAACTTGAGGAGAATGTAAATCATTATAAGTTAATTGAGCAGAGAAAGGTTATCTATAAAAGTAAATATTTTTCAAAGTCTTGGTACTCAACAAACTCTGAAAATTGTCATCCATTGATTCTTAAGGATAAAACTATTTCACCCCATCCATTTAAGTTGTGATTTTTTAGAATGTAATTCTAAGAAATTATATGAAAATGTAAGAGATAAGAGGTTTCATTATGAGCCGACTTACCATGTTCATAAGAAGTAATGAAACTGACATTACCAATACTGCATATCAAAACAGGGTAATGGATTATAAATATAAGACAAGGGGTCTCATCATGAGCCAGCTTGTTCAGTTTAATTACAACTAGTGAATGTCATTGTTATTAACTGGCTACCAAACCAAAACAATGGCTCTTAAAAATAAAAAATAAGCAAAAGAAAAAAACATGAGATAATATGTCTTATGAATTTATCTTTTAAAAAGTCATAATTTTAGTTGGATGGACAATGAATGGTTAATGGTTTAAAGGTAACCCTGTCGGGACTATAAACGTTTGCAGGCAGCAGAGGCAATACCTATGACAATAGAGTATATTATAAAACCAAACTTGAATAAATCCACTTACTTCTTTATTAACACCGATCAAAGCTTGAGATAACCCAAAAGTGTTTTTGTTCTTAAGGAATTAGAAAGAAATTGTGAATGATTTTTATTTCTTTTTCATAGTTAAATTTTATTTGAATTATCCTAAGATAGTTTTCATTATCTTTAAAAATATTTACTTACTATAAATATAGTGTTCATTTTATTTTTTCAGAGATAACTGTTTCTTTCAGTGAATCGCCAGTTGTCGTAGCCAGCAACAACCCCTCCTTTTTCTTTAATATTAGTAATAATACTAAATAAGTGGGGACCCTTAGTAAAAAATCCAAAAAATCAATCATTATTTGTTTCCCTTTTCAAATAAAACTTTCTATCATAACTTAGGGAAATTCCTTAGAAAATCCTTAAGAAACACTTAGGTTTATGATAGATTACAATAAAATATTTCTTTGAGCGAAATAGCGCATCCATCGCAAATGGTAGATATCTTTTGTAAAACTGAATCTTTTAAACTGTGACTTTGCGATATTGCGATAACGCGATCCCAAAAAGCCTATACATTAAAATATTGGTCGCAAATCGCATATCGCAGAAAAGATGTTAAACGAATACTTTTTATATGTTATATTTGCGATTTGCGATTTTGCGATTTTGCGATATTATGAGGATGCGATTTATAAATATTGCGATATGCGATAAGTATGTTTTGCAATGATTGTGATCTGCGATATTACGATTTTGCGATGTTGCACAGCAAATCGCAGATCGCAATGTCGCAGATTCGTAAAAGCGCGTTGTCCAAAGAAAATCCTTTCATAAATCAATATCCGTTATGCGCTTTAAATGATTGAATTAATGAATGGATTGTCAATTATCAATAAAAAGGATTTTGTTTTTATTGAAAGGTTATTTTCGTTAGAATAATATATTTCATCCGCCTTTTGCATTTAAAACTATCTCATCACCTTTCTCATGTCATCACTCTCACTTAGCTCGTAAAATCGCAGGCAAAAAGGAGAAGAAGACTATACAAAGCGTTCATAGAGCATTATGGGTAAGAAGGACAAGATTTCAAATTCTGAAAACAAAGAAATGGCTGCACTGTATACGAATACTGCTTGCAATAAGGATGCTGGTATCACCACCTGGGAAGGAATGTATAATTTTCTCGAAGAAGAAAATCCCAGGGTAATGCAAGTTGCAGCTACTGCAGGCTCAAGTAATTCATCTGAGGCAACCCTTAAAGAACTGGCTTGTTCATTTCTGCACCGGATAGCGGCAAGACCAAGAATTATTCTATATACAGACATGGTAAAATGGGTGCTGGACAACACCGATATTTCAGATAGGCAATTTAGAACTCCAGATCAAGAGCTCATCGGGTCGTTCACTACGGAAGATTTGAGGCTGATGTATCATTTGCCGGAACCTTAGATGACTTATAATAAACAATTTATGGAGAATTTTTCCAAAGAACATACAAATTTGGCAGAATGCATAAAGGAATGGACCAAGAGAGATGAACCATTGAAGAAAAACAAACACGGTATGTACAGTACTGGTTCACTCACTCTCCGTATTGTTTTGCTGCTGCTATGTTATGCAGGGTTTTTGGAAAGCCTAACATAAATATGATCTTGCCTGAATGGCTCCCTTTGTTGAATGTTGCTGTTAATGCTACAATTTTAGACTGGGCCAAAATCTTGTCTGATAACTTGGCCACTGCTATTTCCATTACCGGTCTAAATAGACTATTTCTCAAAGGATTTATCCTCCTTTTTATCTATCTGCCTATGTTATGGATGCTATCTACTTTGTTTCTAAATTCCCTTTGATGGGTTGGCAATGGACAATTCATGATCCTTTGCCTATTCATGTGTATCACAAGGAACTGTGGGAATCTAAGTTTGTCCCTCATTTTTACAAGATTTGCCATGGCATAATGCTACCATTGTACAAGTCGATATTCTCCCTGTCGCAAGATGGTTTGGAGAAGAGTTGTTTACTTATGTTAGGGTTTTTGGAAGTTCTGCTTCCCCCCATGTTTTACCCCTGTATGTTCCGGATAAACTTGTAGCTCGGGAGATTGCTTATCAAACCTGTGGTCAAGGAGGTTTGACAAAGGAACTAAAAGAGAAGAAGAAAGGCATTTGGCCACAATTTCCCATAGCCTGTGGAACATTTTCACTGTTTGATTTTTGTCACGCATTCAAAGAGGTAAGAAATATTACATGTTTACAATTGTTCAAGTTTTCAAGAAGATTATTTGACCCAAATAATGTCGCTAAAAATTTTACCACTGCAATCAAGGAAAGGGAATTTTTAGGAGAAGAAGATCTTTTTGATGATATATTTCAAACAAAAGGTTCATTTAAAGAAGTTTTTCATTTAGCTCAGATACAGTTATCTCCAGAATAATTTCAGGAATTTAAACTTTACAGAGAGAGAAGACTAACTACTATCCCGTTGGAAAATTTACGCTTGGAACCCGCAAGGGAACAAACTCCTAGTGTCAGTCTCAATGGCAGTTCAGGTACAGATAAGTCTAAGTAAAAATCTGAAAGAGAGACTTCTGAACCTTCTAATAAGTCTAATGAAGAGCAGGATAGAAATGAAGAATTAGTGAAAGATACTGCTCAATCGAAAGAACTTTCACAACATCAAATTTTGACTTCACAGCAGATAAATCCTCCTCCTACCAATGTACAACAACAGTCAGTCACAATTGAATTATACAAAAAATGTGAAAGCTTTAATCAATTGCTTAATGTGGAAGGACAGAATATACAGACCCCTGTACAGACAACAAAAGTTTTGAGCACAGGAATAAGTGGCACAGTCACAGAAACTGAGCATATACTTGTCACTCCCTCTTCTGAAATTGTACTTAATGTAGAGGACATTCCTCCTCTAGATGTATTCTACAGCCCGAAGTATAAAGCAGTAGTGAAGAAGCAAAGGAAAAAGAGAAAATTAGAAGGTGCAATTGCTACTGAAGCAAAACAATTAGATGTCTTGTGGAAGGATCCTACCACAGAGCCTACTGATAATCTTGCTAAGTTATCTCAGATTACAGGGGCTTATGCTTCCGCAACTATTGACAAAGAATTTGAGATACAACTCTTATTAAATGAAAAATAAGAACAGATACAAGTTCTGCAACAACAATTGCAACAGGTACAGGCCAATAATGAAGCACAGATGAAACTTGAAAAGTTACAGCAACAACTTCAAGAAATGCAAATTGGATATCAAAAAAGTCTGGCTGATAAAGAGAAACAAATACAGATTATCCAAGATCAGCACAAAGATGATCCTAAGCTTCCAGATTTTGTTTCAGAAACTATTTCTTTAAACAATCATCTACTACAACAAGAAGAAGTATTATGCCAAAAAATCTTGCAATGGAATTCTTTTTGTCAAGAAAGTGATAAGATCACTAATCATGTCGTAGATTTACGAAATGATTATGATTTAATTAATGAAAAAGTTATTGATTATTTGGTATGGAAAAAGACAGAGGAAGGAAGAAAAGCTGGTGCACCAATTATTAATGAAAACCATAAAGAAATATTTTTCAATGACTGGGATGCACAAATTAGAGGGGCAGAGAAAGCAGCAGAGGAGTCAGCTATAGCAGCAAGCAGTCTTACTAATTGTGTAAATGAGAATTTGCACAAAGCAAATTTGATTTCAGAAACTGTTCCGAGATATCTTCCATAGGCGCATCAATTGCAAACAGAATGGACACAAAAGGCGGAAGAAAAAGCAAAATCAATCCAAGGATTGACAAGATTAAACTGGGATTCTTACTGGACATATTTAGTGAAACCACACAGTCAATGCAGTGCGCTTAATTGCATCATTAGTTCTGCTGAGAAGATTGCGCCTACACTTGCCGATTCTATCTTTTCAGGACAGTTGAAATCTGAAGTCGGCCAACCACCTCTTCTCAAAACAATGCTGGATGCTTGCAAGTTTAAAGATCAAGTTCATAAGTAGTTACTTAATAGTCTTTATTTTTAGATTTAGTTTTAGTTTTACTGTATTTTTGCCTAGGAAAAGGACGGTCATTTAAACCGAATCCTTAATTTTTGTAATAAACTATTTTTAGATTTAGCTAGTATTATTTAGACCCTTCTCATGCATTTAGAGAAGGGTCCTGAGTTGTAATATTTTTGGACTTGGAGATTACATTTCTGTACTCCACTGCCTCTTATATTTTATAAAGGATCACATCTCGTGATTTTATGCGGAATTATCTTTAAAGTGTTGCATTTCTGTACCTTGGATTTGATTTTGCATCAGAATTACTGGATTAGAGTATCAGATTCCATTTGAAAGCTTTCAAAATGGATAAGGTATTTTTATCTATTCATTGTTGATTTCTTTTGTCATATGATATTCGCTTTAAAATTTGCTATCATTTATATATATTTGTTTTCATAACGTTTCTTTATATATCATTTTTTAATATAATTGAAATGTTATCTTTCATAAGTGTATGTAGATGATATACAATGATGAATACAATATGCTAATATAACTCTGTTTAATTTCTTAAACAGAGTTATCTTTATTTGTTACTGCACATTTCAATTAAACTTTAATACATTTTTATGGTTATTGTTAAAATTGGAATAATTTTAAGTTGTATTCACATATGATACTCGGGTTAGTCTTAGAATTTCTTTATCAGTATTTAGTTTAAATTAGATAGTTTTATTTCAGTTATTTAGTCCCATTTTCACTCATCCAAATCAACCCATCACCAACCCATTAGTTATAAGGAAACTGGTCCTTTCAATCCAGTCGGAGCCACCATACCAAACGGATAAGGAGCTGTCCTAAGGTCCCGACCAGGTGGTTTTCCCCAATGTTTGAAGTAGATATGTTCTAGGCTTCAACACATTGTACAAAAACTGATAATAATTAAAGATTAACTAATGCTTTAATTGAAAGGAATACTTATTCACCCCCCCCCACCCCCCCCTCTCAGTATTTCCAACACAGTGGAGTCAGTCGGCCTACTAAAAACCAGTGGAGTCACCTACTGGATGATTTTAACTATCTTAAGGTTGGCTACTGTGCACCATCAGCAACTAGATACCAGTCTTGGCTAACACTTGAGTCATCTAAGTTTGAAAGGGGTTTTCTGAGTTCTTGAGAAAATATTAAGTTGTTTTAATAACTTAGTCCCCAGTATGGTCGCCATTATGTTGGCTCCCCATGATTTTCAAGATTTGAAGAAACAAATCTGCAAAGAACCATATAAAACCACTTTGGAGTCCAGGACCTAGCCTTCCTGGGCTCAGAGAGGGATCTAAACAATTTATCTTTATGCTTATATTCTTCTGATTTTAGGCTAGTTATGAAGTTTGGGGTTGTTTGTTTTGTTTTGATTGATTGTTTCAGTTGAATAGATATACTGTGAGAAGCATTAATCCATTGGGCTATGGAGTCACAAAAGGTTTTAATTTTACATCAAATCTGCAAGGGTTTTCATAGGGCAAGCTAACTATATCAATTGGATATTTTAGATTAGATGAAATATGAAATGACAACAAGTTGTGAATTCAGTAAAACTAAAGGGAAATTAAGAATCCTTTAACTATACTTCAACAAGAAAAGCCTTTGAGATAACTATTTAATAGAAACTAAAGAGTAAGACACCCCTGAATTCTTTAATCAGACTTTACTAAGAAAACCTTAAGATAACAATCCAGTAATCCTAAAGAGCAGGACACCCCTGAATTCTCTAGTTATTACTTTCAGACAAAGAAAACATTCAAGATAACAGTTCAGTGAAATTAAAGAGTAGGATACCCCCGAATTATTTAACCAAACTTCAAAGAAGGCTTTTAAGATGGCAGTTTAATAAAAACCAAAGAGCAGGACACCCATGAATTCTTTGGCTAGACTCTACTAAATAAACCTCAAAGAAACAAGCTAAGAGGAACTAAAGAGTAGGACACCCCTGAATTCTTTAATCAGACCTTGCATAAGAAAACATGAAGATAATAGTAATTGATAGAATAAAGGTGCCAAGATAGCATATCTTATTCTAAAATTTATGTTCTATTATCAGAGAAATTATGTACAATATGGAAAACAATAGGAGAAACATTGAAAAAGAGAGATAACATCACCATTAACATAGCTCAAGAATATTGTGAACGTTCTTGTATTATTGATGTCCAAAATAGTTACAATACTCCAGTGCAACAATATCTACAACTCAGAGTCTGATCAAAATCCAACCTAGCAATCAACACAGCAACTAGCCAACCCACAATAATAATGAACAATAAATGCAGTATTTAACTGCAAATGAGGAGGTTTCCCTAATATAGGGTTTTATATTTGTATTTACTTTAGAGTAAATGATTTTAGACAATTAAGACTGTTATCACTTTGTAATTTCTCAAGGCTAGAGAAAAAAATCACCGAGGTAACCACAAACCTACTTTGGAGTTTAGAATATAGCCCTCCTAAACTCAGAGAGGTCTCTCTCTATAAGATTTAAATTTATTTGAAATAGATATTAGGCTAGTTAATAAGTACAAAGTTGGTTTTTTGAATTAGTTTGGTTGGAAATGCAGAGGAAGGCCATTGGGAAATGGAGTCAAAGAGGCTTGGGTGATCAATTTGTAGAAGTATCAAGTTTAAGTGAAACAGGGCAAGGTAGACATTGCTATTAGATCCATTAGATTTGGATGAAATGTAATAAAAGAAGAAGGGATACTCAATTGAAACTAGGGAGCCTTTAAGAATTCCCTAATCTGGATATAAGAATAGAGGTTCAATCAAAACTAGGGAGCAATAAAGAATTCCGTAATTTGGATATCAGAAGAAAACATGTAAATTACTAATAGTTAAAGGCAGAGTGTATGACCTCAACATATTCTGCAGTAATACTCCTGTTAAACAATTTAGAATTAAGGAAACAATAATATGGAAACAAAGGAAATCACATATACAGTGAGGAAAACTTCACTAATTAATATGTCACATGAATCCTGAAATAACTACTCTTTTATTAATGCTAATAGTCACTTAAACTTAGTGAATTGCATCACTCTGAATGGTGAGGTTACAAATCCCAACCAACACCCCCAATACTTAAAAAACAAAAGTATTTATACAAAGTTTACAAATTTTTTACAATAAATATTGTCTCTAACAGACATGACATTTTTAGACTATAGATGAACTAAAAAGCTCTAATTGCTGCAGAGTAATAGTTCTAGTGGAATGTGTTGTGAAAATTTTGTTGCTATGGAAGTGGGAGCAAGTAAGATGTGGACCCCAATTTGTGGATGTGCTAGCAGATGAACTAGCAGAAGTAGATGTATCTATCTTTCTCTTAGTAATTTACTCAACTACTTGCTGATCCTCTGACCGCCTTGCTGTTTTATTGTCCATTGGTGTCACAAAATATTTTGGAAAATATATAATAATATATATATTTGAATAATATTTCCAAAATATTTTAAATGAAATTTATAATTAAATTTCTACAAAACCACGTGTTGTTTCCAATCCGTGGTTTTGTTTTCTCTTTCCATGAATTCACAAAACCATGTGTAGTTTTGTTTCTATTACTCCTTCCTCTTTAAATTCATTTTACCTACATGTAAATTCCTTTTACCTTTGTAGAATACCTAGATGGTTTTGCAAAACCATGTGTTGATTTGTATGGTTGGGAGAGTATTCTCACTTTACTCTTTTACTTTCACCTGTACATTAATTTCATATGAATGTTTCCCTTTTATTTTCTCTGATAATTTCATGGCATCTGTGAATTTTATTTCATGTGTCGCTGTAAAAATATTTTACCTTTGAATCTCATTCCACAACCTTAGTCTCATATTTCCTGTAGCTATATAATTTTACCTCAAGTCTGGTTTCACCCGTAACTCTAAAATATTACTTCATTCTCATATCTCTTTATTTCACTTGAAATTAATCCAATGTGATATGGAACTATGGCCGTTGGATTTGTGGAGGATGATCAGATGGTTTGAAGAGTAAAGGGATTTGGATAGGTGGGACCCAGGGTGACTAATGAATATTGTGATGGTTTTAAGGATCTAGAATTCTAATATAGTGGAGGGGTAAAAATATATAAAATGGGGAATAAATGTATAAAAACTATAAGTTAAAATAATACAAAGGGTTTGGGAATATATAATTTATATGGGAATTAATATAATATTAAACTTATGGGTTAACATAATGTTAAAGGGGTCTTTGTGAAAAGGGAAATTAATAAAGGAGAAGGGAATTTAGTAAAAAGACTGAGTTTTAACTAAGTGAAGAGTTTTTTAAGGAAGGGGAAAAATATTAGGGAATGAAATGTAATGAAGGGGTAAGTTAGGAAAAAAATAACTTAGGGAAAGAGTTTGAAAGGGAAAAAATGAATGAAGGGAAATTAATAAAATAAACATGTAAGGGATTTAGGGAATGAGGGGAAATTAGTGAATGAGCTTTAATATTTAGAACTAAGATTACATAGAACTTTAGGGTAAATACCCAAAGTAATATATAACCTTTGTGAATGTCCTCCTTCTTTGATAATTCCTCCTGCACATGGAACATAGGATTTAAGCATGATGAAGGTGCATTTGAGCTAGCAACCTTATGCATTCCAAAACCTATACTCTTTTTCTTTAGTTTCCCTAACATTTTATTGTGTCTTCTTTGTTTACAACAACTAACACCTAACATTTTATTTTCTTCTTTTTATGGGGTTCATTTTTTTATATATTATTTTTGATCTTTTTCTTTCAGTCCTTTTATTTTTCTTTTAGGACTTAACCCTCTTTACATTTTTTATTTTTTAATATGGGAAAACAATTTTGCAGAAAGAAAAAGTATGAAAAATATCACAAGACCTTAACAAAGTCAATTCAAAATTATGAATCCTATTACTATAGGACCCTAACAGTGGCTTCACTTGGGGATGGCATCTCCTTGTGAGATGTCAAGAAAACTGTTGACTAGTAGCCTAATCCATTAGGCCGATCCCAAGCCTGCACATGCTTTATTATATAATCTCTGTGACTGAAAATATCAAACTGAAATCACACCCTTTTCTGCAAACTGAAATTTGATTTGAAACTAAAAAGGTGATGCAACTTTCAAACCAAAGTACTAAATCATCAAGACTTTAGGGCCTTCTTCTCAGCTTTAAATCTTAATGAATTATTTCAATACCTGCTGAAAACTGAAACTGAAATAAACTGGAATTCTACCTACTTACTCTAATCAGTTGTCCAACTACTGGTTAGGTAAAATGAAAGAGTCAATGCAACCATTCAAGCATTATATACATTGAGGTATTTTGTTGCATGTGCTTATTTGTGATCGACAGTGAAGTTCTGCAAACCATTAGAAACTTGTCAATAAATGTGAATACAAGGAAATACTCAATTCCCTTTTTTGACTCTAGAAACTATACAAAATCATCTTCCAAGGTATATACACAAATTTTAAATTGAACCAAGCAACTGTACATATGTTCTGGATGGCCTCCATACAATAAAACTAAACTGTTATTTCCCTGCAGATTTTCAGATAAGCTTTGTGATGATATTATCATCTTGATTCTGAAGATCATAGTTAATTAATGGAGAATGATTTTTATTGCATTCATCATCCAACACATTGGATATTGGATCATGAAAAACTTTGAAGGATTGCTTCAACCTATTGGATATGGGTTTTAATGAGACTTCATAGATTTCTGTAGACTGCTCATCCTTTGCTTTGGAGATATCGCAAAAAAAATCTTTTATAAACTGAAATGATTCAAAACTCAGTGGTAAATAAATTTCATGTGTCATCTGATCAGGTATTTCAATGGAATTTGATAACTATAATTGTGAAACTGAATAATCATGATCAAGAACTTCATTGTTTTATTTATTGTCCAGAACAATCTCTAAAGACTGCTAATTTTTTATTCCATTAAAGTTGTCTTTGATGAACTGAAATGAAGCAAAACAAAGAGGTAGATATCCTTGATTTAATTCCCAATTTTCTGCACTTTCTTCTTCACTCTCATGGCTGATCTGTATTGGTTGATCATTGTATTCTGGCTGCTAAAACTGAGTTTCCTCATCCCAAAAATTAACATCTGATTGCTCTGTAAAGTTACCTTGAGTTTGGAGAACATAACTATCATCATAATGATAATACTTAGGAAAATCATCAAAAGAAGGAATGTAATCAAACATACACATTAGATCAGCATATTTCTTCTCCTCATATTGATCTATAGATCCATTTTCTGATCTATGGGAGTTGGGATTAGCAAAGTGTCGATGTCCAACAACCTCTTCTTTTTCTGCAACAAATGGGTCATGGTGACCTTGAATGAAAATCCATCTTTCATGGTGATTCTTTGTATCATTTCCTCAATTTTACTTGCCAAAATGTTGAGTTTTAACTCTAAAGATGTCAGGTGCTATGCAATTTTGTTTTTCTTCTTCTGCTTTCATTTTTTCTCTTTTAATTTGCAGATTAACTTCTACATCCACTGCAATGTTTTGTATCTATTCAAGTGTTGCTGAATTTCTTTCTCTTAGCTGAAACTCTACTTCTAGATCAAAGGTCTTTGGATAATGCAAGAGAGTTGAATTAGGAGGAGGTCTAATGTTTGCTGGCATTGAATAATAGACTTGATTAAATCTGTCAGAATTTTTTTTGGATTGTCTCATTTGGATGTCTTTTCAACTGATTATATTCTTCCATGATCATGAAAAGATTGACTTTAATTATCCATCTATCAAGGTAAATTTTGACAAACTGCTAGAAATTTGAGATGCTTGCAATAGGCAGGCTCTTGAACCGACCCTTTACTTTACTATGCAAAGAAAGGGAAAAAATTATGATACTAACATCATCTTTATCAATCTCAAATAGGTCCAAATAATTCTCAAAACCTTGAATATGTTTTTCAGTAGTGATGTAACCATTTTCTCCATCAAACTGAGCGAGGTATTTTTAATAGTTATCAAGGAAATCATGGAGTACAGGAGGTAATATGAAGGGATTATATCTATCAGGAACTTTATAAGGTACAATAATATGTACAGGAATTGTAAGATCAGTCTTGATTACTTGAGGCTTATCAATAGGAGGGTGATCATCATAAGTTTCAGAAGAAAGCTGCTCAAAGGAATCAGGAGAAGGTCTATTTAAAATCTCCAAAGGAAAGTAATCAAAATTCTAATCTAATATATTTTTAAAAATACAATATACATTCAAAAACCTTCTTGATGAGAAAGAACATGATGTCTTGGAGTATAATCCAAGTTAGAAACCTGATCTTCCCATGATGTTCTTCCAGGTTCATTCCTCCAGTGGAGTCTTGAATTTGACTTTGAAATTGATGTGGAGTCGCGAGGTGGATGATTTAACCTTTGTATGTCTAATAATTATCCACCATCATAGATCAGATCTAAACTTTGATGTATGTTTCTGAAGGAGATGTTCTTCCCCAGTGGAGTTTTCATTATGTTATCACTCTATAATTTCTCAAGGCTAAAGAAAGAAATCGTCGAGGTAACCACAAACCTACTTTGGATTTTAGGATATAGTCCTCCTAAACTCAGAGAGGGATCTCTCTGTAAGATTTAGCTTGATTTGAAATAGATATTAGGCTAGTTAATAAGTACAAAGTTGGTTTTTGAATTGGTTTGGTTGGAAATGCAGAGGAAGGCCATTGGGAAATGGAGTCAAAGAGGCTTGGGTGATCAAACTGTAGAAGTATGAAGTTTAAGTGAAACAAGGCAAAGTAGACATTAATATTGTATCCTTTAGATTTGGATGAAATGTAAGAAAGGAATAAGGGATACTCAATAAAAACTAGGGAGAATTTAAGAATTCCCTAATCTAGATATAAGAATAGAGGTTCAATTGAAACTAGGGAGAAATGAAGAATTCTCTGATCCAGATATAAGAAGAAAACATGTAAATTACTAACAGTTAAAGGCAGAGTGTATGATCTCAACATATTATACAGTAATACTCCTGTTAGACAATTCAAAATTAAGAAAACAATAAGATGGAAACAGAGGAAAGCACATATACAGTGAGGAAAACTTCACCAATGGATATGTCACATTAATCCTAAAACAACAACTCTTTTACTAATGAAAATAGTCTCTTAAACTCAGTGAACTTCATCACTATGAATGGTGAGGTTACAAATCCCAACCAACACCCCCAATACTTCAAAAATAGAAGTATTTATACAAATTTTACAAACTGTCTACAATAAATGTTGTCTCTAACATACAAGACATTTTTAGACTATAGATGAACTAAAAAGCGCTAACTGCTGCAGATTAATAGGTATGGTGGAATGTGATGTGAAAATTTTGTTGTTGTGGAAGTGGCAGCAGGTAAGATGTGGACCCAAATTTGTGGTTGTGCTGGCAGATGAACTAGCAGATGCAGATGTATCTCTCTTTCTCTTAGTAATTTACTCAACTCCTTGCTGATCCTCTGACTGCCCTGTTGTTTTATTGTCCATTGGTGTCACAAAATATTTTGGAAAATATGTAATAATATAATATATATATATATATATGAATAATATTTCCACAATATTTTAAACGAAATTTATAATTAAATTTCTACAAAACCATGTGTTGTTTCCAATCTGTGGTTTTGTTTTCTCTTTCCATGAATTCACAAAACCATGTGTAGTTTTGTTTCTATTACTCCTTCATTTGTAAATTCATTTCAACTGCATGTAAATTCCTTTTACCTTTGTAGAATACCTGGATGGTTTTGCAAAACCATGTGTTGATTTGTATGGTTGGGAGAGTATTCTCACTTTACTCTTTTACTTTCACTTGTACATTAATTTCATATGAAAATTTCCCTTTTATTTTCTCTGATAATTTCATGGCATCCATGAATTTTATTTCATGTGTCGCTGTAAAACTACTGCATACTCATATCTCTATATTTCACTTGAAATTAATCCACCCTACATTCCTGCCAGAATTTCATAAGATTTAAAATCAAAACAATTAATGGTTTTCACATAGGGAGCAAGTCGTATGTGGTATTTGGAGAAGGAGTGCCATGGAATGTTGGAGTGATAGCTGGCAATACCCGGTAAAGTAAAACGGCCCATTTCACACTCACTTGAGGTTTTAAACATAGAATGATTGAGAATGTGATATGGAACTATGGCTGTTGGATTTTTGGAGAATGATCAGATGGTTTGAAGAGTAAAGGGATTTGGATAGATGGGACCCAAGGTGACTAATGCGAAGGGGTCTATTTATATATTGTGATGGTTTTAAGGATATGGGATTATAATTTAGTGGAGGGGTAAAATTATATAAAACAGCGAATAAATGTATAAAAATTATAAGTTAAAATAATACAAAGGGTTTGGGAATATATAATTTATATGGGAATTAATATAATATTAAACTTATGGGTTAACATAATGTTAAAGGGGTATTTCTGAAAAGGGAATTTAGTAAAAAGAGTGAGTTTTAACTAGGTAAATAATTTTTTTAGGAAGGGGAAAATATTAGGTAATGAAATGTAATGAAGGGGTAAGTTAGGAAAAAAATAACTTAGGGAATGAGTTTGAAAGGAAAAAAATGAATGAAGGGAAATTAATAAAATAGGCATGTAAGGGGTTTAGGGAATGAGGGGAAATTAGTGAATGAGCTTTAATATTCAGAACTAAGATTACATAGAACTTTAGGGTAAATACCCAAAGTAATATATAACCTTTGTGAATGTCCTCCTTCTTTTATAATTCCTCATGCACATGAAACATAGGATTTAAAAGCATGACAGAAGGTGCATTTGAGCTGGCAAACATGTGGTCCAGGAACGCTTTACTCTTTTTCTTTAATTTCCCTAACATTTTGTTATTGCTTCTTTGTTTATAGCAACTAACACTATTGTTTTATTTTTTTCTTCTTTTGTGGGTTCATTTTTTATGTATTCTTTTTGAGCTTTTTCTTCAGATCCTTTGGACTTTCTTGGAGCCTTGTCCCTCTTTCATTTTTTATTTTTTTAATATTGAAGCTGTTCTTTGCAGGAAATAAAAATATACAAACAGTATTACAGGGCCTTGAAGTCAATTCAAATTATGGATCTGTTATTTGGGGCCCTATGAATTTTTTGGAGGAAACACATCATGATTTGTCCATGTTTTTAATGAAAAAACAAAAACTTAATCTAATAGGTTCCATTTCAAGTTTTAAAATTGATTTAAACCTAATAATTATTTAAAGGAGTCATTGTTCTTTTTATACCTCTAGAAAAGGCTGGGAGGGGTTTTGTAATACTACAACGAGAAGGGTGGATAGGTTTTGTCTCATATCATAACGAGGCACGATGAGCAAGTAAGAATGTGGATTCTGGATTTCAAACATGTATGGTCCTCTGTCAGGAGAAATTCAGGCACACTGCATGAATCGTATGGAAGATGGTGAAAAATATTATAGTGAGAAACTCTTGGTTGTTGGGAGGGATTTCAACATGATCCTGAGTGTGAAGAAAAAAAAAGGAGGAATGTTGAGAGGATAGGATTTGAGATGGAGTTTTTTTAGAGATCTGTTAAACTTTGAGTTAGTAGATACACTGTGGGTGAATGATAAGCTACTTGGAACAACGGGCGGGGAAGGGGACACATCAAATAGCGTCTCAGAAAGCGCTGGAGTGTGTTTTAGCCTGCAAGAATAACTCATCAATCAAAGTGTCTTTTATGGAGGCCTCCTCACTCATGCATGGGATATAAACCATGAGCGAAGTATGTCGGGTGGACACAGAAGCAGAGGAATAAGAATGAGCCTTGCCCAGATTTAAAGCATTTTGGTTAAGATATCCTGCTGTTTACAAAGCCAGGGGACGGTGGGAATCAAGGAGTTAAGTTAAAGGTGGAATAGGATGCATGCCTTTCAGCATTAAAAAGATACAAATCAGAAAATAAAGAAATGGAATAGAAACTCAATTCGGAATATACACCGGGATAAGGAAAAATTACGAGCCAAATGAAACAAATTCCGCAATATGTGACTACGAGGGAGATCGGAGGCTGCGTGGTTAGGGAGGAGGTCACATCATTAGAAACATCGTAAACGGAGAAATATGGTGGAAACAAAAATCTAGAATCCGATTGTTAAGAAAGGACAAAAATACTAGTTTCTACAAGCAGTGTATCAATGAAACACAATCACATTTTCTCTCTTAAAGAACACAAATAAGAGTAGTCCAACACAAAGAAATGGAGGCTACACAGTGGATCATGGTAAACATCCTAAAGGTCAGATCACAACATAATGGAAGCAATTGAAAGGAAGGAATAAGGTGGTACATATAAAGGTGATCAACAGAATCATAATTTGGCATTATACAAAATCACTCCAGAAGTGGAAAAATTTATTAAAGGTTTGAAAAATAAAGTAAAGCTGAATGAAGAAATGCAGTTTTACAAATAGATTTACCCGAAGCTGACATGGCCATTCATGGGTAAGGATATGTAGATGGTTGTTAACAATACGTGAAGAACAGAACAAGTATTCCTAACACAGAATTTGGCTGCATGTTGGTAAATCCCTCTTGACAGGCCTGTCTGGACGGGTCTGAAAACAAGGGGACAAGAATGAAAATGAAAATGAACAGGATAGACTGGCCTACCTTGGTCCAATGCTTATGTTGTTGTTTGGTGATCTGCAGTCTTTCTCTTCACACGTTGCGGTCTTTGGGTGGCAGTATGTGACACGCTGCCTGAGATTAGCGAAACGGTGACATGTGAAAACATATTTTCATTGTAGATATTCGATTGGTCGAGGAGAATGGAAGCATTGCATATTATCGACTTTAAAATTAGAACAAAAACTAGTCTTGTATTAAATACAAGAGAGAAGTTTAACTTCCAAAAAGCCTTGGTGTAGCCTCCTTCGACGGATCTGATCAAATGTGTACGAAGCATTCGTCGAGGATCGGACTAGAAGCAGACAGCTGGGCCTAAACACCTGGGCAGCTGGATTCTCTCTTGCTCTGTTCTCACACATTTGTAGTAAGGATTGTTAAGCTAGTTGAAACTATGTGAGAAGGATGTATTTACTGGGGAGAGAGGTGGTTTGGGATCCCTCGTAAGGTGGAAGGGAAGCACTTATCCTTTGGGGTTGCTCCGTCAGGAAACAAGAAAGAAAAAAAAGGAGATTGTGATGACATAGGTTGAAAAAACCATGATGACTACGCTCAAGTGGGCATGGAAAATTCATTTCTATTTTTAAAAACTTTTAAAAACGACTCATAGTGGGCGGGTCCGAGACGGAGCACCGGTAGGCGCCGAGGACCGGTGCTACTCTGTGGGCAGAAATACATAACCCTCTGAACGACAGAATCATCGGTGCAGGCTTCATTGAGAATAAATGGCTGAAGCTAATAACACGCCTTGAGGATGCCATGTGCTTTTTCAGAAATGTGAAAACAACAGGCCTCATGGAAGCAGAAATGTCGACCTTGGATGGGGACAGAGACAGAAATGATAAATAATAATAATAAATTCTACATAAAACAGGGACTGGGGGAGGGTGAGTAACACAGAGAACAACTGGAAAAACAAACATAATGTGGAAACAACAGGCAAAATACGTTGATATGTTTTAAGTACATGAATATGTGGCATGAAATAAACCATCCATAATAGAGCATAAAGTCAGGCAAAGATGTGGAAGGTGGCAGGCATAATCAATAAAGACAGAGAAGATAAATAAATAATTTATAAAGATGACAGCAGTGTTGTCCAAATAAAATTCATGCATATAGTCATGATAAACCAAATCATCTATAGCAGGTTTTATCAGACAGAACCCTGAATAATTTATCACTCTAAATGGACTGAAAAGTACAAGTTCAAGCATGAATGAGTGAGATGGAAAGTCAAACATCACGAAAATTCTATTACGATGAAGTTGTTGAACGGAAAAGGCATACCAATAATGAAAATGGATCTCAAGGTACCATTAATACAATCCGCAGAATGTGAACGGTCGACTGATGTCGAACATCCACGAAATCACTCGATCGAAGGCCAACGATGAAGACTGTCATCGAATGCGAATAAGTGCCATTGAGGGCATGCAAGCTCGGGCACGGTCTCTATGTAAACTGCAGATAATAGGCACGAAGTCGACAGTGACTTTGGTCGAAGGAGGGCCATAATGTTTCCCATGTCGACCACGGGCAGGAGAAAACAAGACAGTGGTGAATCGAGTCCAGAAATAAGGATCGAGGTTTAGCTGTGACTTCTCTTGAACATGTAGTGACAAGCTCGAATTTGGCCAATGTTTGTCCAAAGGATGTGAGGTCATGATGACGTATGAAAGAAAGATGAGAAGGTCAAAAAAGATTACCAAACCATTGAGGCAAAAAATAGCGAAATCGGATGTCCCAAACCCAACAAAGATACTGGGCTGATGTCATGTTGAGCGACATCATGACAAGAGTGAAAATGGTTCCATTTTCCCCCACCATTGTTGGTGAGTACCCCATTATTTTTAAAGCAAGCTTGAAGGAGGATGGCATGTGCTTGTCATATAAGTTTTCCTTGGACTGATCCATCCTAGTACATTTACTTCCTAGGAGGAGAACTGTTCATCATGGTAGCGATTTACGATGTCATTTAGATTTAACGAGTACGAAAAATAAAGAACCGCGTCTTTTCATATTTACAGAAGTTTGAAAAATAATTAGAAAAAGAAAACTCCGGCATGTGTCCCTTTTTGTGGTGGTCTACTTGATTCGAAAAAGGTAGAAAAGTATGTCTGAGAGAAGAACCTCTTCGACCTGATGTTAAGATGCGCCTTCTTTCATAAATAGTCTGTCCCAACGAAAAAAAGGGGAGTAACATGTAGCCAGGTGAGTCATTCGACCAACAATGAGTTCGAAAACGACAAGAGTCTCGACGATCTTTTTTAGTTTTCGAGTGTAAAAATGCAAAAGATGACTCGGTGTTTCGATACATTTTCGAGTACGAAAAAATATAAAATACAACTACGTTGCTTCATCGTTGTCACGTTGAGGACTGTTCTTCTTTAAAGAAGCTTTACGTAAAACGACACCGAGATAAAATAGAAAAATAGTAGAAAAATACGACAAAAACCTCATTAGGGTTAAAAAAGGTTTATAAAATGCCAAAAATATGTTAAAAATAAACTACTTTTCACTTTTACCTCTTGTGAAGCACTTTTTACCCTTTCTTTGTGATTTTCGGAGTTGACGGGCGGACGGTCAGGAAGGCCAATGCGTGAATTCGTCCTCCTAGGTGGAATCTCATGTCCTTGTACCATTTTGATATAACTTTCATTAACACCAATCACATTTTTTAAAGTCATGGGGATTTTCGTTCAAATTAGGGCGTAGTGATCGGCACCGCCCGAGTTTAGGAGCAGGACTACTTAACCTTGTGAATCAAGCAGGGGTACTCCACTTGGCGTGATTGTTTTAAAAACGATTGCACGACCACGGCCACGGGTGCCCAAAAGCAGAATTCAACTAATTCGCCTATTTTAAACACTTCAACCAGCAGAATAATTTGACTAATGGCAATACATGGTATTTTTAGGGTGTTGAAAAAAATAAAAATGAGTGATCGAATGGAAGGAAAGAGAACATGGTGAAGAAGGTAGGCTTAAGCCTTGGGAAATGTCGATGTGATTACTCGAGAGGGCTGTGATAGCAAGGTGTTATGTGGCCGCCTCAGGCTCACGTAGGAGCTATTCGATGCCAGGATAAATTATGTGGGACGATGGACACAAGAAATAATCTCGTTGCGGTCGGGAGGTGAGGTTAGAGTCTTGGATGTTGTTCATAGCCGGATTGTCCTGGGAGAGAGGCAGGTACCAATCACCGGCGGTGCCGGCCACAGGCAGAAGGGCTGTGAGCACGGTGACAAAGCAGTGTGTGCAGGGAAAAAGGAAAGGATCAAAAGTGGGAGGGTGGATATCAAAACTACATTCTAATACGGCATAAAAATTGGTGTTCACACACCATCTCACAGAATGCTTGGATAGGGAGAACAACGCCAGGGCCAAAAAAAAAAAAAAAACTATAGCCATGAAATTACATTATATGGAACAACTCTCTGACTTCGTGGTGGTGACAGGCAGGCCTTAAACGATTGTTGCAATTTGAAGATGAGATGTTGAAATAGTTCGGCTACACGGTTAATCACAATTGTGGTCCCGTGAACAGGTGCCAGGCATAAAAACAGGAAGTGATAGTTCAATACACAATTAGAAACACAAATGGTCTGATGGTGGCTGATACCAATATCCAAAAGGCGGGTCAACTTCGTGTACGGAAATAGGAGTTATTTTAAAGTGGCTATGCTCCCAACAGCGGTGTCTGCATGGAAGTTGCGCCTATTCTTTCATGGAGCTTTCGGTGGCCCGTGATCCTACGCTCGCAGAGGAGAAGGTGGGATGAATAATTAGGTAGACTCATTTTTATTTTGATGGTATTATGATTTTTTTGATTATATATCTTCGAGTGTTAATACATTTGCTACATATGACCCAAAGACTTGTGGGAATGTCTCAGTGATAGCATGGAGGATTCTCGTTATTTTGATGCAGCCTCATGGTGTGAGGGAAGCCGGAAGGAGGAAATGGCCACGGCACAGAGGGACTCATGATATAATCCTAGACTATAAACGGTTACGTGTTCTCGCGCGTGCAGTGCCTGTAGGTGTCAAGGGGCCTTATTTCTTTCCTTGTTGAAGTGACACACGCGAGGTAGTGACATGCTACCATGAGCATCATCTGAGCTGAACACTGAGCTTTTATTTACGCATATTTTTGAAGACATGATGTCTCAATATGTAACAAAACATACATATTTTTGAAGCTTATGATGCACGTGGATACGAACACTACGTGTATATATATATATATATATATGTATGCCTATTTTAAGTATAAGATATCATGTGATGATGATGTTTTACAAATTACGCAAGTATCTATCCTAATAATACAATAATGGATATTGTGTGAGTTAATGCATTCATTTGTGTGGGAATATGTTGATATGTGATGTAATAAAAATGTCTTTATAGTAAACGAACACACAAGCCCATGTAGTTTGGAATGAGGAAGTGAGACAGTTTAACACAGCAAAAATAGTTAATAAACAGAAAATACACATTGTTTATTAAAAAATATGAATGGTTTCATTTTCATAAGCAAGACAAGGTAAACCATATAGCAGGTTGAAAAGTGGCATACAACATGGTGACTCAGTTAAAGTGCATTCCCCCAAGCTTCAATCCATGCTGCTGAGTGAAGCTGCAGGTGCGAAAAGGTGGATGGAGTGAAGTTCAATTACGGAGATCAAGTGAAAAGGGCCTAGAGCTGAGAGATTTTACAAGATCTAATCAAAAAGCGAAATTGAAAAGGGAGCGGGTTCATTTTTATAACACGGTTGACACAATAAAACGAACTATCCTCATGACCCTAATTCATTTTTTAACGAGGTTGACATAGTAAAACTAACTATCGAAACACTTTGTTTCATTTTTTCGAGAAGGTTGACACGAAAAAGAACTATGCTTTCAGGCGAGCTTGTTTCCATTTTTGAGAGCTTGACACAAGAAAGCAAACTATGCATCTGTCAAACGATAACTCATCATGTCAAATAACGAATTCATGGCTTCCCAGGGTTCCTACGTACGATGGGAAAAGCAACATCTCTGCAGAAAAGCGCAGGTCGAGTGCCCCCGGTGGACTGGTGTCGACGGCACTATCTGCTAGATGAGGGCAACGCGCAGGTGGCCACGTAATTAGTAGCACGTGGCGAGGAATATACAACGAGAAGGTAAAGAGAAAGGGAAGCGTGATGGTGGATGAGCTGTCACACGTAGGACCAAAAGAGAATGAGTCTGATCGATGGTCACTTGGTCGACCTTCATGTGGAAAAAGAGATCACCCCGAAAGAGAGGAAGGGACAAGCGCACCCATGGTGTAAGCATAGTCACACGAAGGTAAAATTAAAATCGAAAGGACCTATGGACCACCATCACGTCATATACAGATGGTTTTCCTCGATGTAATAGGAAACTCTGGAAGGATCCACAATGGTTTGACTTGATCCTCTGTCTAAAATCCAACAATTTACTCGCAGAGCGAGGCTCAGTGGAGAACCAAAAGCTTTCCAAGTAGTTGAAGATAGAATACTAACGAGGATGCCTTTGTACTATAATTGTACTTTAGGTACAACCACGTGCCAGGCTTGTACCCTGGTCTCGAATCTGGCACATAAGAAGGAAGACGGTATCCCACAAATTGATTCCCAGTCAAAAGAAGCGACCAAACTGCTTGGAGGGTGCCACAGGAAGTGGAATGGTCGTCTTGTGTTACGCGCGCGAGAGGAGCATCCTCCTGGACTGCACGAACGTGGTAAAGGAGGAAGCATCTTCTTCGGACGCACGAGGGCAGGAGGATCTTTCTCCAAGGCTACGAATCTAAAGAAACGAAAGAACGGCGAGTGGTGTGAGAACCACTCTCGACGGAAAAGATCTAATGAACCATAGGCGGGATCGAGATCGGGCGGTCCACACGGCCAATGTTTGGTCGGGGAATGGATTCGTGATTTGCCAATTTCAGAGGAGGCGGGATCAACCAAAGATGGATCTTGGCCAATCATTCGATCAACTAGTAGAGGGACTCCAAAGAGACAGCGGCAAGCGGCAACTAGGAGAGGTAGAGACACAAAAAATCATAAGGTTTTCCAGCACGTCTCCTTGGCTTCATCCATGTGCGGAGGTGAATGGGATGATGGCCTTCACACAACTTACATGGATTCGTGGTCTGCCTGTCTCTTACGACTCTTATCGGTACTCAGAAATCGAAGATGTGTCTGTACCAACATGACCTCCGGAAGGCCCAAAGGCACGCGATGCGGACCTGGCCGTGCGGACACTACCTCTCGAGCACCTTGGGGATGTTAGGGAAATCTCTCGAAGAAAGGTGGTCACCCTTACATAGCTTGCAAGGGGATTTTACTTTTCGTCGGAATTTTGGAGGCAGTTTATCAATGGAAGGTGTCTTGGGAACGCAATAGGCTGCCCAAAGGAGTTGGCCTCTCGCTTTTCTGACTTCTTCTTCTGTCTCGTCTGCTTCTTCTTCTTCTTGAGCACTCTAGTTCTGGGTTCCAAACTTTCACGAGAGGAGAAGCGAAGAGGAAGGATGAAAAAATAGGTGAAGAAAGGTGAGAGGTCCGCTCAGAATCAACATGATGTTATTCAAGCGAATGGGAATGGACCGGCAGGTGTGACGGGACAGCTGACCACCGGTCGACATAGCCACTACGAAAGGCAGTAGTTAACCCGGAAGGGACAATGTTGCCATATAAGGAGCTGCTCGTTCAGTCGGGGAGAAAGGACCCGGGATTCTGCAACGAGATGCTTGGTTGGTTGACTTCGGGAAACGTTGTCATGAGAAACAACCCTCCAAAAAACCACTAATGGAGCTAACTTGAACAGAATATTCCTTGGGCGATTAATTTGCGTTTCTATCGAAAACAAAATACTGCTGTCATGTTTGCAGAGTACGAAAAGCGAGGCAAAAGGTGACTCTAGTCACTTTCGAGGTTGAGCGAGCGTGAAAGGACATAGTGCCCAAGGATCTTTTCGATTTTAGAGAGTCACGAAAAGACCAAAACTGACTACTCACGAAATCCCAAGCGAGGTGCTGTAACAGGTTTCCGTGAACTAAAATATACACCTGTAGTGAAGTCCAGATGAGAAGATAAGTAACCAAAGGACTTTGACGTACGTGCGGGGGCAGGTCTCCCGAATGTTGTGTTCGTTGTGTATCATGGTGTAGAGCGACGGCAGACTCGAGTTCCTGTGGATAAGGGATTTGCAACCTATGGGGGTCTCCCTTTATATGATTGACGGTACGGGAGCATGATGCCGACGCGCTAGCTTCGTCGTAAATCCGGATGGTGAACGATAGCTACCAGGTTTCATCATGCTGTCGCACGTCACTTTAGCCTGAGACCTCTAAAATATGTGTGTGTGGGTTTCAGTGCGTCGCCCTTTAGGTTGATTTAATTCATTTTAAAGCTGATCTTGAATTGATATTGCGATTTCAGAGGCCTTATCGAAGTGATCTCTGTGTTAATGCGCTATGTCGCAAAAAAGAAAATCATTCCAATTCAATAGAATGCTAGCTAAGAGAGGGATAGTGGTCTATAACAAATCATCGATCGAGTCAAATACCGAAAGTTTTCCGCGTAATTCATCTAAGAACAACCAAAGCGAGAAAAAAAGAAAAAATCTCTTTCCTTCGTCCATACAAAAAGCTACTGACGCAAAAAGAACATTTTCCATTTTCAAACTGAAGAGAAAGATACGGAAATTTTGTCTTTTTAGATAAATGTGAAGACGCACTATTACACTAAAAATAGAGCGAGTGCATCTCTGGTTTTTGAGGAAAGTTACGACTTAAAATGTATAAAACAAAGAGATCAATCTAACACGAATATCAAACACACTCAAAAGCAGAGAGATGCACTCCTTCGAAAGCAAAAATGGCTTTCGAGCGGTTCGCTGGCTTGTGTAATTTTATGCTACGAGGTGACGGATGGAGAGCTAAAGTGAAGCAAGGTGATCATTCAACAAACCAAAGACACGTAGAACCGATAGAGAAAAAGCTAAAACAATCATTCAATGAATAGAAATGACAAATACCAAACTAACTCAAACTCAACTCGAACGCTCGGTGAGGGAGAAAGCCGAACAAGTGGCGAGGAGACACTAGAAACCGTAGTAGGATGAATGACTCCACGATTAGATGATGGACAAACGGTCCGAAAGAAAAAATGAGACAAGAGAGTCAAATCAATCTCAATGGACCAATTTAAAGATAAAAATCCAACCCCGAGTAATAGAAACTAACAAAACTCAGGAAAAAGACTAAAAATTTAACCTACAGATTCAGCGCTACGTTGGGCACATCACCATGCTAAACATGGGTTGGCACACGTGTGACATAAGCAACAAGCACCAAATTGGCGTAAATGTTCAAGCAAAAGTAGTGTTGAGCTAAAAAACCATGGGAAAAAAATAAAAACCACTTTTAGCGACGGTTAAACTTGACACTGCGGGTGATAGAACGGATGGTTGAAAATAGTCAAATAGGCAAGACAAAGTAGAAAAACAAAGAAACGACAAAAAGTTGACTTGACAAGAAAAACACTAGACGAACGACGAGAGATGACAAACACATTGTTCGGCGGGGGTCGCCAACTTTTTGTGTAGGTAAATCCCCTCTGCGGACGGAGGTGATCCTCTGGCCTTGGAGTGGGTCTAGCAACAAAGGAACAAGCTAGACTTTCGGACTCCCGGATAATAAATGAAAACAAGTTAGGATAGATGGCCTACCTCGTCCAACGCCTGTTGTCATTTGCGGCGGTGATCCGTTGATCTTTGTCTTCACACGTCACGGTCTTTCGGTTGAAATGTCTCGTGTGCTGCACAAGGATCAAGTGAACGGTGATAGGATAAAAAAACATATTTTCATTCATATCTATTCGATTGGTCGAGGAGAATAAAAACACTTTGCATATTATCAAACACAAAATTGGAACCAAAAAACTAGTCTTGTATTAAAGATAGAGAGAAGAAGTTTACAACCAAAAAGCCTTGACGTTGCAACCTCCTTCAATAGGTCCCTAGTCAAATGCGCTCTCGAAATTCATCGAGATGAACTTGGCGAGGCAACGAGCCTAAAATCTTTCTCGACAATGGATTCCTCTCTCCTCTATTCTCACGACCGGATATAGTAAGGGATGTTCAACTAGCTGAAACTATGTGCGAATGATGTATTTATAGGAGAGGAGGAGGTGGTTTGAGATCCCTCATAAGGTGGAAGGGAGGCCTTATCCTTTGGGGAGTTGTTAAAAATGTAGGAAACAAGAAGCCAAAGGAAGGACTTCGAAGTTATTCGGTCGAACAAACCATGATGAATCTTCTCATGAAGTGGTTGGGCATGGAAACTTCGTTTCTATTTTAAAATAATTTCAAAACAGACTCGGCACCGGGTAGTCCTCGAGACGAGTGCCAATGGGCATGAGGCCCGGTGCTAATTTCTCTATGGGCACGAGGCCATAACTTCCCACCAGCACCGACCCAAAATCATATTTTTTTGAGGCTGCTCCGGAATAGTCAACAGAGGAAATGTTCTTTCACATGCCAAGGGATGCGATGACACTTTTTTCAAGGTATGACAATACACATAAGTCTACTGAAATCTTCCTCCAATATTAGGTATGGGGATTGCGGGGGACAGTGACAAAATAATGTGTGACAAACTTTTATTGCATTGACTTTGAAACAAGAACATTTTGATGCTCCTTCAGGATTCGGACCTATAGTCCTCTCTAATGTCGACTATAAAATTTTGTCTACTATCATGGTTAGTCATCTCAAGCCAATCTGCTCTTATTTATCCTAAGAAATCTTGATTTTTTAAAGGCATACAAATCCTTGATGGTATTTTCACGGCCCGGGAAGCTATGTATTCCTACGAGCCCATTTAAAACCAGAGTATGATGATAAAACTTGACCTTGCTAAAGCCTATGACCGACTCACTGGACCTACCTTCATAATATACTTCGAGATTTTGGATTCGATCGAGAGATGGATTCAATGGATCTTGTCCTTTATCTCCACTCCTAATTTCTCTATCCTAGTCAATGGTTATCCTTCTTATCCTTTCAATGCCTCTCGGGGTACGAGACGGAGGTGATCCTTTATCACTATTTCTCTTTATCATTGCTTCTCGAAGGTCTAGTAAGTTATATAAAAAAATAAGGTTGTTGGAGGATTCTTAAAGGGATTGAATCTATGAAGAGTCGGCCTTACTCTATCTCCCAAAATTTTGTTGATGATATCATGTTATTATCGCGACAACCCTAAAAGAGTCAAAATTTATATTATCCATTCTTAAGGAGTTCATGGATGCGTACGTAACCCTTATCAACAATGAAAAAATCAAATATTTTCTTCTTTAATACTGCCCCTCGGTCTCAACGATTTGGCTAGCACCTTTGAGGGTTCAACATTGGATCCCTTCCCACGAAATTGGTATGCCTCTTTATGTAATTCTCTTTTGTGTATCCCGTTGGAAGAATCTCATTAATCATATCCAAAAATCATCTTCAAAATTGGTCCTTTCGAGCTCTCAATGCCCCAAGTCGAAAGTGGTTCTAGTAAAATCGATCCTCCAGTCAATCCCCATTTATCAATTATCGGGGATGGTTGCCCCTAAATATAGCTATACTTTGAGATGACAAATATCTTTAAAAAAAATTTATGTCAAGGATATCAACAAACCCACAAATGGGCTCTATTATCCCGGGGAAAATATGACTCAAAAACCAAAAATGAGGGTGGACTTGGTCTTAGGGACCCTTATCTACTCATTCGAGGTAATGGGAGCAAAGATGTGGTGGAGGTGGTTATGGGAGACGAGAGACCTGCGGAAAATAATGCGGGAGTGAAAATATGACATGCCACATAGTATTGTTGATAAAATACGGGCACAAAACACCCCTAAAGGCTCTACAATACGGAACCTAGCTTCTTCAAATAAAACCTCCTTAGAGACCACGAGCTTTTTGGGACATCGGGGGAGGAAATATAGCCCGGTTTTGGGATGACTCTTGGCAACATAGAGAAAAAATTGTTTCAGAGTGGACTTGACCTTGCGAGAGATTTTTCTCTTTACAAATGAACTAAATATCAAAACGGTTGATTACTCGGGAGGCAGAGAATGATCGATGTTAGGCGGAAATGGAAGCGAAATCAACATTGGCAGAAATGCTCACGGAGACTCAATAGTGGGGGAATCTTGAAAGGAAATTGCAATCTAGAAAATTACCTATTGTCATCGGGAATGACATCCTACGGTGGGAATACGAGCTAAAGGTATGTTTACAATTCAATAATCTTACAACATTAAAAGCTAACAATGTTCAACTTCCAAATGCAAAACTATGGTAGAGAGTTTGTTCTAATAAGCACTAGAAAAAAAATTGAATACTTTTTATGGGTTGTCGATCATGGTATAATTCTTACCGGGATCAATTGTAGAGATGAGGGATGTTGGGACCCTCTACTTGTGTTATGTGTGGTGAAAAATCTTAAAACTCTGGAACATTTACCGAACATTTTGCTCCCGTTGTTGACCATCTATGGTAGAACTTATACATATTGTTTCAAAATAAATAGATAGAGATAAAACAAGCATACAACACACGATTGAAAATTGAAAATGAGGGGGATATCAAAGCCATGTTGTCAATAGAGCCCGGTCAATGTATATAGGTTTCCGTACGTGGGCGGTTTGGAAGGAAATAAATAGGCAAACGTTCGAGGAGACGAGAAACGGAAAACCAGAAATTTGGAAAACCATTATTCAAAATATAAGAGAAATTAAACTAGCTGAAAAATGGACTTTGGATGATTGGAGAGACCGCGAATGGACAAGAGGCACGGATCCCGGCTCGGCTAAACCTCAAGCCCAAATTTTGGTCCCGGCCTCATGAAAAAATCAAACCGATGGCATACCATATAAGATATAAGTATATTCCACCACAATAAGGCTTCCTTAAGCTAAATTATGATGGGGATTATAAAACCTGGATTCAAGCAAGGGCGGGGGGAATTTTCGAGATCTCGGGGCCAAGTAAGAATAATTTATCTTATGGAGTTGATGGGTTATGCGATAACAATTAAGTTGAACTGGTTGTGGTTAAATAGGGAATCATAATTTCAAGCAAAGAAAAAATACCATAAACTTGTGGTGGAAGGAGATTCGGCCATGGTCACGGGTATACTCCAAAATTTGTAGAGAGGATCACATTGGGAGCACATCGGTAGAATTTGGTGAACATCTGAGACTTATTCGGGAGATCAACGAAATTATGTCGAGCCTCCGACTTTACATAATTTTGTCCCATGTTAGGCGATTATGTAATGAGCGACGACTCTGCTCCCAAAATTGGGGATGTAATAACCAAAGCGAGGATCCTGGATATCTCTTGGGATCAAACCATACGGAAAGATTGGGTGGATAATCTACAAGAGATAGTGGAACGAGATAACAATGAAAACCACAACCCACGATCGGGATGCCATGTGGGTAGGAGCGTGGTGCAACATGGAAATCGTACGCAACCGCGAGCCGCAATAGCTATGACGCATACTGACGAGAGAAGGGAGGCTCCACCCATGGAGCTTGATGATCACATTTAATGAACCTACCAAACGACGCAAGGGATGTCGGAGGCATGTTAGGAGGGTCGAGGGGATAGCGACGTGGGAGGATGTGCGAGGATATAAACACGTTCTCTCTATCGGTTCTTGGAGTATGACGAAGGGGATTACGAGAACAACGGGAAGAAGATAAGGGATCGACGTAAGCTGGGGAAACCCTGCGGTGTGTCCGTACGTGGGTATGTATTCAGCTTTTCTCCCGGTAATTTTTACTACCGCGATGAAGATAACTATTGGTGTATATGTATTGGGTCCTTCATCCTTGTTTATAAAGAATGTTTATCAATTTCCCAATAACCAGGAGTTGATTAAGAGGGATGGGACTAAATACGATTATCATGCTTGATTTTTGGGTCTTCATGGAATTGTGTAATAAGGTTCTAGTCAAATTGCGGGACTCTCCCTCTGCGAAATTCGAGAGCGAGTTTCTTTTTTTAGAGTTATGGGCATGGAAACTACGGAACGGGTGGTGATGCAATCTCCACGACCCTCATCAATTTAAGGTCCTGTTTACTCTGCATGTCTATATTACATTGATTTATACATGTATGTAGCCTCTTGCATATTATATTGAAGACCTTGCATTTTATATTGAAGACTTTGCATGACCTTTTCCCACGTGGTTGTTTCCTCTCGGTTGTGATAGCTCGTTACATACTCCCTCCTTCTCCTCCGACAGTGGAAATCTTGTTTCATATTCCTCCTACATACTTTTGTCCTCTCGCAGCCCTATAGTAACTACTACGAAATTTCACATATTTATTTTTGTAATTATTTTGATGGTATTCGGAAATTATGGGAAATTGAGTGTATGTCCTTCAATGATAAATTTGTGAGAAGAGTTTTGGTAATTAATGGTTATAATGGTTCCTGGTAGTTGGGTTGTTAAGAATAACACTAGAAACATAAGTCTTGGGTTGGTAGGGGGATGTTCTTTGTTCTTTGGTTTGGAGGTGTAAGGGAGTCACTACGACGAGTATGGGGGTTCTTTTGAGTCGACTCAAAAACATAAGTTTTGGGCTGTTAGGGAATGCTTTCTTTTTGTAGTTGGGGTTTGTAAAGAATTTATAGTTAAGATTAATAAGGTTCTTTCGAGTCTAGTCTCAATTTTTATGAAGCTAGTTAATGCGGGAAAGGTAGGCATATTAATATTTGGAAGGTTGTGACCTATCTAGATGTAAGGGAGGCTCGATTATGAAATAAGATATTACTTATGGCCAGTTGATAGACATTTGTTGTCTCCCAGCGACGACTATATCATTGTTAATAATCTTTGTGATCTTCATATTTTTTTATGTTGTGTGCTTATACGCGGGTCTTCCTAGCAATTTTCACCGTGGGCCACTGCACGTCGGGTCATTATCCCGGTGTGGAGTTGGGTGAACACACATTTGTTGGGAGACGGGTTCAAGGAAAAAATGGTTAAAAGCTCGAGTGGGGTAGAAAGGAAGGCAAAGACAAAGGGAAGGCTAAAGTGGGTACAAACAAAATAGGACGGGAGTCCATGAAAGAAATTATGGAGAACATGTTTCGGTGCCTATTCAAAAGGAACGCTCGACCAATTCAAATCTTTGATTTACGGGTGGGAACGGATGTCGGGACCAAAGTTGAAGAAGACCTTGTTGAGGAAGATATGGACCCAATTCTAACGGATCCTGGTAATACCGCCGATGGTGTCTCTTTCCAATAGTCTATTTGTGGTTACTGAGACTGCGAAATGTCTATTGGCTAAGGAAATTGTCACGGTTCAAGAGGTGACCCACGAGCAACCTCAATTCTGGTGGATATACACAAAGACATTCAAGAGACCCATTTTACAACAAAGCACCACCGGAACGTATTTCTTGGAAATATTGATTGACGACTTCAGAATCTACACCAGGGTTGACATGCCGGGTCGAGTGTTAAAGACCCGACACCCATCGAGTCTTTAGAAGATTGAATATTACGACTTCACTGCTTTTTTGTTATGCATACTACGGATAGCATTTACTTTTTTATATGTTTATATATGTTAAGATAGACAATAGACCTCTAAATATAGCGATAGATCGTTTTCAACTCTTTAAGTTTTGGATGGCTCTATGACTCTTTAATATGGCCAAAAAAACTCGGTTTTTCAACGCAAGTTGAGGTCAACGATAGTATATTTTGATGTAACTGCATTTCATTAATATGGAATGAATAGCAAGGTACTACTAAGTTTACAAAAACAAAACTAACGATTTCAAAAACCTTTGCTTTAAACAAATATAGTATTGAAGTACAAATAATAAGAAGAAAAATTTTTCCCCTCTCAATGTAATTCTATTTGTGATATTTATAAGTTATGGCAATGACTCGAAATTTATTTGATTCATATGTGTAATTCTTGAAATTTGTATTGAAATATTTGAATACGGGACTGCTTTGGATGGCGATGAAGAGGATTAGCGTCAATTTGAGAATGAAAAACGAATTGTTATTGTTTGAATAAAGTCTTCATTTATGTTTCATGTCATCTCTGCCGACAACATTCAATAAAAAATAAAAATAAAAATTTAAATTACTTGTTCAATTAACGAACTCGAAATTTTCTTGTTGAAGTCACTAATCAATATACTCAACAACAAAATATAAAATAAAATTTTCAATCAATTATTCGAGCGGACATGCGAGTGTGATGAACATCAATAAACAGTGCATGTTTGAGAGGGTTAATGGTCGCCTTTTTGCCTTCTTAGATCTCTTTTTCTTTCATGTTTTTTTATTATTTGGTTTTATGATGCTAGTATAGGTGGTGATTAAGGCTAACATACTGCGAGTGCCTAATATGAGTTGAGTGCGAGAAAATCATGAATTGTTAGCATTTTTATAAGGATTTATCATAAAGACTTGGAGGAGACAAACGAAAGAGAAATTATGGGAGGATTTTTCACCCTCCTTAACTCTCAAAGTTCGCCGAAGGATCCCAAAGATTCTCTCCGAGCAATTCGAATTCCAAAGGTAGCCAAAGCAACTCAAAGAGGAGTGCACCCAATATTTGTTTTCACAGAGTCAAGTGGACTCAGCAAATTTTATAAGGGATATGTTGGTAGCTACCCTATAGAATAAATAGAGTAGAGATATAGCTAGGAAGGGGGTCTTCTAGTCGAAACTTTGTTGCAAGATATTGAGCTTTTTATTATTTTAATCGGTGATCAAACTTTCAGAAATGTGTGAGGTTATTCTTTATGAAATGAGGGACTAATTTCACTTTTACTAATGTGAGTTTCGAGAGAGCTAGGCTCGTGGGTTAGGGCCCAATCCATGTGCCTCGACTCTCGGTTATATTAGTTTCTCTCGTTTCGTCATTTCATTAGCTCTACTTTTTCGATCATTTCGCTTATGTTTCAGTTGTTATTTAGTTTTGTTTTCGGTGTGCTATTGGAGTTTCCTTTGCTTGCCGAGTAATAGAATAGAGGAGAAAAACCAAAAATTTGTGGATCAAAAGCCCTTCTCATCTTCGTCGATAGAGCTCCGGGAGAGCGATCCGTCCTACGGAACTAAACGGATTTATGTTCCACCTGTTCTAAGATTAAAGTAGAGATGCATTACCATCTTTCGGTCTTCCTTTGCACTGTATTTTTACACATTTGCATGTTTCTTTGTGCATAATTTAGTAGGGTGATTGTAGGAATTATTGCTACAAAATCCACTAGCGAGCTCATTGGTGCTTCTGCTTCATTTTCCATCTATGTTTTCATGCTTCAACCACCTCGGTTACGCTCTATCCCTTCCTTCTTCTTTCGGTGCAGTTTTTCTCTCTTTGATTCACAAGACGCTTGAAAAACCTTTAAAGTTTCACCTTCACATTTCCTCCTTGAAAATCTTGCTATCGCATTTCGCACTTTGCAAACTTTTTACGAACAACACTTCCGCTACCCCTCCAGGTTTTGTGATATTGCGAACTGCATGATATCGCACTTTGCACTTCGCAAACTTTTCACAATCACACTTCGCATCATTTTCCATTTTTATTTAATACTTACCACTCCTTTTCGTCATTTGCAATATTGGTATCACGCTCTCATGGTCCCACTCGCCACATCATCTAACTCATCACAACCTTTGGCCTTTTCGCAAATCGCACTTCACAACTTTTTCCTTTTTCCTTTAAGACGTACCGCTTCCAAATGCCGAATGCGATAACTCAGCCCCCAAACGCCGATTGTGATAACTCCACCCCAAACGTCGATTGATACTCTTTTTCGTACTGCCCAGGCGGTCTTCGCTACGTCACCCGACATTTCGCACTTTTAAATTTTCTCGGGGCAACATCTGCTACCCCTCAAAATTTGCATGTTCGCAAACCACGATATCGCATTTCGCACTTCGCAACTTTTACCACATCGCAAATCGCAACTTTTCGCCCACCGCATCCGTAGTTTTTTACCTTTTCGCAATCGCATTTGCAACCTTTTCTTTTTTCATTAACACTTATCGATCTTGTCTTCGATTGCGATATCACTCCATTCTACGCCATACGTCTCACCTGCCACATCACCAATTCCACATCTCAATTTTTACCTTTTCGCGATCGCACTTGAAACCTTTTCTTTTGTTACACACTCACGCTCATATCGCAATGGTGGCAGATATCACTCCATACTGTGCACGGGTACCACCGCCCACGTCACCCATCGCACTTCGCAAAATTTTCTTGAACATCACTTCCTCTATCCCTCCAACTTTGTGATATTGTGATTGGGCTATCGCATTTCTCATCGTAGTTTTTTATCGAGTTGCATTTTTCACTTCGAAGCTTTTTTCCCCATACGCATGCTTCAAATCACACTTTTTCAGTTTGTTCTTGTTGACCTTTACCGCTCCAAACGTTGATTGCGATCACCCCGTATCGCAACTGCGCCATCGCATTTTTTAAATAATTCCGCTCTAAGGCATTTTTGCACCACAATGAAGTTTTAATAGGGTTCAAATCCCTCGTTTTCACTTTCAAAGCATGGTGCGTGTTTATCCCTCCATTAGCACCTTTCACGCCCTTTCTTCTCCAAACTACAAAACAATACTTTATCAATTAGAATTAATTCATGGATAGCTTAGGCCGCATTGATATAAGCATAGTAGATGAGGATAAAACAAGTAGGGTGTGTTTAGCGGTTAAGCCGGAGTTTAGTGTGGTTTAATTTAGTTTTCTTTCGAGCAATTTAGTTTAGTTTCCTTCCTATCATTTCTTGGCCAATTAAATTTTGTTCGTTTTGTCATTCATTTATGCACATTAAATTAGTTTCATTTCGTCGTCCTTTCTAAAAATTAAGTTATTTTTCTTTTTTGTCATTTCCTTCCGGCAATTTACTTTTTCGTTTTTATCACGATTTAAGAAATAGCACCCTTTCGTAAGCGAAGAGGATGACATGAACGAGAATGCATCTAATATGTATATAACACTACTGTCGCCTCCATTTGTACAAACCTCGAGTTGATAAAGTAATGGGTAGCCCCTAGGAGTTGCGGCACTTTGGTAGCACGTACCCGAGCTACCACGGTGATTTTTAAATCATTCTCTTCACTATCTCTCATTATTCTATGTTTGGTTTAATCACATGTATTTATTATTATATCAGGGTAACCATATTTAAATTCATTAATAAGCACATCATAACTTTGATACTTACAATGAACTTACAATATAAAAATATGTTTAAGCATTGATATTCCTGTCCACTTTTTCCATAGATATTGTTAACTTGTAAATATGTTTCGTTACATTTACGCATGGGAAAAAAACCATGGCTCATCGATACAAGATTCCCAAAAACCATCTCTCACTTCACAGAAAAAATATTTTATAAATATTTTATTTGAATTTAATTTTTATAACATTTTGTTTATTAAATCTATATATATATATATATATATATATATATATATATATATATATATACAATTTTGAAATATATCTACCTATCCATTTTACCATATAAATTAAAAATAATAATTTTGTATGTCGTTAGTGTCCAAATGTTTAGTGATCAAATGTACTCTTTCAGATTTGCTTATTAGTGGCCCTAGGTCAAAATTTCATGTTTTAAGTCGGGTTTTCAAATAAAAATTTTGTTCATCGAATATTTCTAGGTCACGAAATGTTACTCCCTACACTCCATTCATGGTCATTATCATCTTAGAGGTCATGTCATCCATTTATCATTTAGAGTCCGAGAGTTATTCACTACACTTTCATATCAGGTCAAAGTCTAGGTCGCATTTATTTCGCCACCATAAGAGTCAATTTATGTCATGAAAGAAGGCGAATAGAATTTCATTTTCACCATACAAGCCATTTGCATACGGATATAGCAAAGATGGGGGAAATAAGTGAAGGAAATTTGTCTTTCATCGAATAAAGTGTGTTTATTCATTAAAGTTTTTCAAAAGAGGAATTTCTTCAAAAGTTTGTGATTTCACTAGAAGACAAAAAAAGTGATTTTATGATGTTATAAAAGAGAAAAAAGAGACTTCTTCAACTAATTTTATCTTTTGATGGTCGATAGAGCTCCTCCTCTTCTCACAATTATACTCCACGACAATGAAGGTTTGAGGGAAAAAACAAGAAATTTGTACCAGCTTGTCCCTACAACACTTCCCGGAAGTGATGCACTATACTTTTAGTGTGTTGCACAAGCGTTGTGCGGAGCTGTAGCTAACGCTGCAGCATGCACTACGCTTTTGATGTTTGAGCTCCACATCAGCCATTAAAGCTTCAAAACACTCTGCACAAGGGTTCACTCATCTCCTAGTCGATGAAGTGGACACCATTCCTACCTCTCAAGTCAAATTTCATCAGCGAATGAATGGTTTCTTCCATTACGTCATCTCCATTACGTTTTGGTGCTTTTTCATCATTTATTTGTTTTCGGTGGTAAACCCTACTCTAACCATCTACAACTTCCACAAATCATACTTTAACAATCTCTATCATTCACGACGCTTCTTTTGTGTCAATCTCATCAAAACCCTAATTTTCACTACATTTTTGGCGGAGCTAGGAAATTCTTGTGTTTTGGTCTTTTGGCCACCTTCATCATACTCATTTCACTAAATTTCACTTCCATCTTATTACCAACTCATCACCCTACCTCCTCAATTTTTTGGAGATTTTTCCTTAGCTTATTTCTACCTCTACTTCTATTGCTCCTGAGCCACCCTACCTCCTCTGTTTTCCTAATTCTACACCTTCCCTACCCATCTCATCCAGTAGGGTTTCATCTTGTTGAAAAAACACCATGGAGGAAGAAAAGAAGATTCATAAGGGAGGCCACCATTCTAGGTTTAAACCAACTACATTGCAAGAAATCAATGCCTCTCTGTTTTTCCAAGAGATGTTTGAGCAGGTGGTTGCTTTGACGTTCCGTGAGAGGATAAAGGAGGTGGGTTGTCATGCTCATTGTGACAAGCCTTTCTTTACCACTAACTTCGGAAAATACAAGGCCATCATAGCGATGCATTGATTTTACCATATCATCAAATTTCATTGCTTGACCAACAAGTATCCCAAACCATGGAGAAATCTAGTTCAAAGGGATGGAATTGGATCTTGAAAACTACAAAATGTTCCCAAAACCTCATTGCAAAGATGCTCCTCATCATATCTTCCCTTTTAGGCATTTACTTGATAAATATTCCCCTTTGATGAAAAGTTAATCATGAAATATTTTACATGCGAAGGGAGATTTTCAGGTTGTACCGGTATCATGTCGGGTTGATCAGATGCACTTCACCGCGTACTCAACCACTTAATTTTCCCAGTATTTTTTCGAAGTTTGGTCATGATGATGGAAAAAGGTACGAGAAAAAGTTAAATATCATCACCCCAATTTTTTTCCATCATGGCTTGGTCGAAAGTTTATTATTTTGCATCATATTTCAACAGATCAATATGTCTTGGGAAAATTTCATGGAGAAAAGTTGATTCGATGCCTCCTACTAGCCCATCCATCATCCATAACACATCATCAAGCACCAACATAACAAAAAGAGATTGGCTCTTCAATTAGGAAACCGAGAGATATCAAAGGCGCCTAGGGTTGAGATCACTCAAACCTATGAGAAAGGAAAGAGGATGGCTTTTTGCTCCTAAGACCATCAAAGGAGTAATTGCCTGATACCATAGTCGAACAAAAACCAACCGTAGATCAACCACCTAGTCATGATAGTGAACCGCTCATGCATGAGGATGAGTCACCATTGCATCAACATGAAGAACAAGTTCCCATGAGGTTGACATGGCAGGATCGGGGTAAAAGACAAGAGAGTTGAAGACATCATAGGGAGAAACATGCGGAGATAACGAGTTGAGGGACAACCTCTCAAAGATAAACTTCTTTATTACCATCCTACAACAAGAGAATATATGGTGAAGGTAAAACAAATCCTCTAAAGTAAACACAAAAGGCAAACACGAGATAGATAAGGTAAAGGAAAGAAGTGGTGGATGTCGACTCGGCACGGAAGACACATGGGGAAAAACCATCTCTAATTTCACAATCAACATATTTTATAAATATATAATTTAATTTTATTGCATTTTTGGGTCCGCGAGACACTTTGCATCCCAATATGGAAGAGATGTTGTAATGTCTTGTTATCTTATGTTATCTAAACATTTTGACCCTAGGTCAAATTACATAAAAATAAAAAGTAAATATAAAATTATTAAGTAAAACATTTTGACTTAGTGAAATTACGTAAAAATAAAAAGTAAATGAAAAAATAAATTAATAATTTAACAAGCCTAGGATCCATATAAACTCTCGATCTATCAAGCTCGAAAGATATCAAATCTCTCGAGGTGCAAACCTTTTTTGCACTCGGAAAGAGTGTGTTTGCACCTCGAGAGATTTGATCCCTCGACGCTTGACGGATATGGAGTTAAGATGGATGTAGGTTGTTTATATCAAAAATAGATAAAATAAAATAAAATGAAGAATCCGTGTTAGTTATAGATTTCATATAAACAAATTAAAAAACCCTTGAATATTTTAGTTTTGATTATATGAAAGTTGTAATGTTAAACCAATTTATTTCGCATTAGAAAATTAACTACTAATAATATGATGGTATTTGTCCCTAAACGTTGTTGGTATTTGCAATAAGATATTATTGTTGTCGTTTTTGTGATGTAATTTTTCTTCAACACTGGAATGCGATTAAGTATGTGGAGCTCGTAGCGACAGCTGGAAACTCACTATGAAATGGGTGCGAGTAATTGACCTTGTTGTATTTATATAGCTTAAGTGTTAAGAAAGGGTTCCTTGCAAGGGCTAATGAACCAATGCATGTTTAAACTCTTAAAGATTTTGGTTTTGATTATATAAAGTTGTAATTTTAAACCAATTTATTTCTCATTAGAAAATTAACTACTAATAATATGATTGTATTTATCCCCAATAAATGTTGTTGGTATTGGCAATAGACATTATTGTTGGTCGTTTTCGATAGTCATTTTTTCTTCAACACGGGTATATGATTAAGTATATGGAGCTCTAGTGGCATCTCGAAACTCACCATGAAATGGAGGTGAGTAATTGACTCGTGTTGACTTTGTACAACTTAAGCATTAATAAAGGGTTCCTTGTAAGGGCCAATCCATTACATGATTAAGTTGTACAAAGACGCAAATAGTATCTTTACTCGCTTTACTCTTTCGAGTGCCCATAATACTACACCGTGATTCTCGCGCGAAGAAGAGCTATGGTGAGTTCTCAGAGTCATCGAACACCACAAGATCATAACTCCATTGAGTGTTGCTCTTCCCATCAAGGAAGGCAATCTCGCTCATTGAAAAATGGTGATTACGGGAACAACGGTAGTGTTGGAGTTTGTTCCATGGAAAAAAGGGGAAATTTTTCCATAAAAGGGATTGTCATCCCCTCTAAAAAGACAAGAATAATATTATGCACTAAGGGGGAATAAGGAACCCTCAGAGCGGGGGTTTGTTTGACGAATAAGACCTGATACGTCGATGGAATTATTATGGGACCCAAGGAAGAGGGTGGCTATACTGCACTAGAAATTTGTGGTTTTAGAGCTTCCTCGCATCCCATATTCTTCATCTTCCTCAAATGAGCCATCTTCTAGAAGATTATCGTCCTCCAAAAAGGCAATATAATATTCTATCGAGATGGTTGGTTGAGGAAAAGGAATAAGATGGCTGCAGAAGCTCTTGCACGCCACCTTACGCGATCGGTGTGCGTACACCCTCTTCCATCGGTCCCCTCGGACTTCCATCGGCGGATCAACTTTATTCCAACGAACAAACTCTCGCGATGAGGTTGCCTTGTTCCCTCATAGTTGTGGAACATTATCTTGCGTTTTTTGGAGGGTCGACGAACAAATTTCATTATTCCATACAAAATCCAACACCATCGGTCGTTCCATAATTTCATTGTTCAATAAAGTGGAGATTTCATTCCTTGATGGAAGCGAAGCACTCAATGAATTTATGATCCTGGGGGTATTCTATGAACCCGAGAACCAGACATGGCTCTTTTTCCACACTGAGAACTCCCAATGCAATATTTTGGGCCAGTCTACCACTCGCTTTATCATTGAATGTTATAAGTCACTTTTCATAAAGTAACGAGATACCATGGGAACTTACTTGAGTTTTAATACTCCATAATTAAAAATGATTGACTTTGGATAAATTTATTATTAATATTAGAGACTAAGAGAGACAAGGTAACCCTTTTTCTACAATAGGTCTTTAAAATTTGTATGATCAACATCAAAAAGATGACAAAACTAACACATGTTACACAAGAGAAGAAAAAAGTTTGAGATTGATGAAAATGATGACTATTTGTAATTATTGATATTATTCATTTCTTCTCATTCATAATTATTGAATGGTCATAGGGATTAAAAACCTAAGGGATTAATATTATAAACCCTAGGGATTATAAACCCCTGAGGGATTCATATTATAAATATGAAAATTAATAAATGCAAGGGATAAATATTATAAATCTATGAAATTAATAAACGCAAGGGATTAATATTATAAATCCAAATTAATAAACCCTATTTTTTTATGTTGAGAGCAGTTAAATGACAAATTGCAATGAAATGTAACATTGCAACAAATAGTATCGATTAATTTTCATCTTGCAACAATGTTTGTCACAACGCAACATTGGATTGATTTTTTGCACCATGCAAACATCACAATACAAATCCCCATATAGTGTCGTGATAGTGACATTGAAGTATTTGCAACGTAATGTAAGGTTCCAAAGCAATGATTGTCATAATGCTTTGATCACATTTCAACCTTGTTTTTCAAATTTGCGATGTCTGATACATTTCTACACCATTCAAACGTCACAACATCAAGACTTAATGTTATACCAGATAATATAAACCCTAATAATATAAAACGAGTGTTATAAACCATAAAATTAAACCCAATATATTATAAGCATACTATTAAACCCAATACTTTGAACGCTAATATTTGAAACAGCATTATAAAAACCCTAATATTCTAATGCAGATAATGCAACCAAAGAAATTTCATATTGGGTTTCATAAACACAATATAAAACCCAATTACTAGGACGCCTTGATTTTAAACCCTAATTTTGTAATGTTGAGAGGATAAATTGAATAAATTGTAACGTTGATGCAACATTGCAACAATGAGTATCACTAATTTATTGTTATCTTGTGACAATGTTTGCACTGCGTGGTTCACCATGGTATTCATGTTGACTATTGTAATTTATGATGCTCATATTGACTATAGTTGACCATGTCAACAAAATTTAACTCATATTTAACATGTGTTAATGTATAAATACTTTATAAACCTTAAAATAATCAACCACGTTTTCTTTTTATTACTTGTCACATTGCAACAGCAACGGTCATAATGTGACGTTGGATCTACTTTCTTCACCATTCAAATGCACAACATTAAACCCTAATGTTACTGTATAAACCCGATCGGTAAACCCAAGGGACTAATATTATAAATCCCAGGGATTAAAAACTCCAAAAAGATTAATATTATAAACCATAGGGATTATAAGCCCAAGGGATTAATATTATAAACCCAAGGGATAAATATTATAAACCCGGGATTAACAAACACTAATTTTCTAGTGTTGAGAGGCGACATTAACACCTGTGATGCGACGTAACATTACGAAAATGAGTATCAAATTAGTTATCATCTTGCTAAAATGTTTGTCACAATCCAACGTTGGATTGATTTTTGCACCATGCAAACATCACAATACAAAACCTTGTTGTGGTGTCGCAATGTAACGTTGAAAAAATCTCAATGTAATACAAGGTTCCAATAATGATTGTCGAAATTTCTTGGGTCACATTGTGAAATGTTTGTCACAATGCGACATTGGATAAGACTTTATGCACCATTTAAACATCACAACATTAAACCTAATGCTATTATAAACCCAAGGGATTAATATTATAAACCCCAATGATTAAAAACCAAAGGGATTAATATTACAAAATCTAGGGATGATAAACCCAAGGAATTAATAAACCCAAGGGATTAATAAACTCTAATTTTATAATGTTGAGAGGCAATATTGAATGAATTGCAAAGTAATGTAACATTGCCACAATTAGTATCAGAGTGATTGTCATCTTACAACAATGTTTGTCACAATGAAACGTGGATTGATTTTTGTACCATGCAAACATCACAACATAAAGCCCTATTATAGTGTCACAATGTGACGTTGAAATATTTGCTACGTAATGAAAGGTTCCAACAATGATTGTCATATTGTTTGTCACATTGTGACAATGTTTGACAAAATGTGACATTGCATACATTTATGCATGTTCAAATGTCACAACATCAAACCTTAATGTTATACCGGGTATCATTATAAACCCTATCGATATAAAACCAATATTATAAACCCTAACATTAAACCCAATATTATAACCATAATATTAAACCCAGTATTACAAACCCTATTATTTAAACCTACATTATAAACCCTAATATTTAATCCTAATATTCTAATGTGAAACTCAACCCAAGGAATTTCATATTGGGCTTCACAAACTCAAATGTGAAACCCAAATACTAAAATCCCTAACTTTAAACCCTACTTTTGTAATGTTGAGACTGAAATTGAATAAATTGTAATGTTATGTAACATTGGGATAATAGGTATGAGATTGATTGTTATATTGCGATAATGTTTGTTACAATGGTTCGCCATGGTAGCCATGTTGACTATTGTTAAATATGATGTCGATGTTGACTATAGTTGACCATGTCAACAAAATTCAACCATATTAAACATGTTTTAATGTATAAATATTATAAACCCTAAAATAGTCAACCACATTTTATTTTATTTCTTGTCACATTATGACAATGCTTGTCATAAGGCAATGTTATATAGATTTCTTCACCATTCAAATGGCACAACATTAAGCTTTGAATGCTATTATAAACACAAGGGACTAATATTATAAACCCTAGGGATTAAAAACCCATGGTATTAATATTATAAACCCAAAGGATTAATATTATAAGCACGATGAATTAAACTCAAGGATTAATAAATCCTAATTTTCTAATATTGAGAGGTGACATCAAATAAATTTCGAGTGTGATGTAACATTGCAACAATGAGTATCAAATTAATTATCGTCTCGGGACTATGTTTGTCATAATTCAATGTTGGATTAGTTTATGTAGCATTCAAACATCACAATACAAAGGCCTATTGTAGTATTGCAATGTAACATTGAAAACATTGCAATGTAATGTAGGGGTGTCAACATTAAACCCTAAATGTTATTATAAACCCAAGAGATTAGTCAAACCTATTGGATTAAAAAACCAAGGGATTAATATTATAAACCCTAGGGATTATAAACGCAAAGGAATAATATTATAAACCCAAGGGATTAATGTTATAAACCATGGAATTAATAAAAACAAGGGATTAATAAACTCTAATTTTGTAATGTTGAGAGGCGAAATTCAATAAATTGCGATGTAATGTAACATTGTGATAATGAGTATCAAATTAATTGTCATCTTGCAAGAATATTTGTCAATATTATAAACTCCACGATCAATTTTATAAACCCTTAGATTATAAACCATATGATTAATATATCATAAATCCTAAGATTAATATTATAAAACTGAGATTATAAACCCTAAGCTTAGTATGTAAACCCTAAGATTAATATTATAAACCATATGCTTAATATTAAAATTTGAGATGAATATTATAAACCCTTAGATTAATATCATAAAACATAAGATTTGTATTATAAATTGTTTCATTCATGTTAAAGCCTAGGATTGATATAATAAAACTTAAGATTAACATTATAAACCTTGAGATTAATATTATAAATCATAAGATATTAAATCATATTTTTAATATATTAAATCCTAAGATTAATGTCTACATTGTAAGAATATGGCCCTAAGATGCATTGGGTGATCAACCTGATGTTTCGGATGACGGGAAAATCATCCAAATATGGTTGCACAATATGTTTGATGTCGTGGAAAGCATGGTCATTCGCTCTCTGAAATGTATCCCAACACTCTTTAATCTAAAAAGGGAGTTTTTGATATGAAAATGTACCCAGTGGACAAATTAATGTGGTTTTATGTTGATCCGTTGGGAGAATGTTCATTTGATTATGCGTCCAGTAGAAACCTTCCATAAACTAAAATATCTCACAACAGACAATCAACAACAACGCTGGATAAATGAACGAGGTGGGATAATTTCCTTCCCAGTACAAGCACGATTGATGTCCCTATAATCAACACACACATTAATTTTTCCCCTATTTCTTCATGCGGGAAATAATGTTATAAACCCAATCAGTCAAATGCACTCATCATTATGATCATGTGCAGAGTTGCTTTCAGCGCGCTTTAATTGCAACAACAGTCTAGGATGGGCTGAGCAGAGTCATTGTCGAGCGCGGTTTAGCTATCGAGGTATGTCTTAATTTCACGCACAGCTATGTTCGGATCAATACCCGGAATTTATTCATAAGACCGGACAAAAACGTATCTAAATTCTTCGAATAGGATTTTGTAAGTATTGATCTCATCGGGAAAAAATAGATGCTACCAATATGTAGGTTTTTGATAATGTCGTCAATCAAAATGTCAAGAGCGAAAGTCTCTTTCAATGTTCGACAAGTTCTTCTTAGATCAACGGTGTGGATGGATACAGAATCCATAGACAACTCAACGATATTGGTCGATATAGTTTGGTAATATTATCCTCGAGGGAAGCCGGAAAGCGGGAAAAAGTTGTGATGATCATCCCACGGTGCATCATCCAAACATCATTATCTCCATGATGCTCTCATCGGTCAGTAAATGTACGAGAAAAGGAATCACATGACGTGTCGTAATCTAAACAAGGTAAACTCAATTGATCGATGAGGAAAGGGTAGAGTGTGTCACACAAGTCAAATAAATGGCTTCATAGTCGAGCTAAATGGGGTGAGTGACATACGAATATGAGTGTCAAGATAACATTCATCATGTACCTAATCCAAGAATTATCTAGAATAGTACAAGAAGATACCATATCGATATAGGCAACCAAAGTAGAGTGTCGTGAAGGGGAGGAGGAAGCAAAAAGGTCCCCATGAGAGAGGAATCCTTAGTATTCCAAGCCCGACATGTTGATATGGGTGTGGTGTTTCCCCCATGGGAGGGATGCTTACAGCACCGAGACTAAAGCCAAAAAACGTGAGTTGCATTAGATAACACTTTTGAGGTCTAAAATGGGCCTCCTACGAAAAAAGTACAACCAAAATAAACTTTATATGAACCAATAGGATTCAAGAGGATGATGTAAACCATGGAGGATGATTCACCATTTTTTTGGGTGAAAAGGTAAAAAATATCAAAAAATAATAAAAATAATAAAACTACTTTTCCAACTCATGTTTTCAACTTATCTCCCTAAGGTTTTACTCAAATTTCGAGCGGGAGTACCGTTGATGCATTTAATTCGGCAAAGGAGTACCCATGTTGCATACTTTTGATGGACCCTTCTACACGAAAACAGAGAAAAACGTGAAGAATATGATTACTCCTTAGATGAGGAATCAAATTTTGCATCCAACAGAGTGTTCTGTCGAAAATTTGAGTAAACCCATAGGGAGATAAAGGTACGAAAAAGGAAGTTCTTTTTTTTCCCTCTAAAATTTGATGATGTAATCTAATCTGATTTTATTATTTCCACTATTATTTTTATAATTTCCTTAAGAGGCCCATTTTTAGACATCAAAATTCCTAATGATCAGTGGCTAATATACCACCTTTATGAGGAAAAGAGATCATTCTAAAATATGTCAAAACAACAACGACACATAACATAGACCCATGTATGGCCAAGTAGAATATTATAATATAATGGTCCATCGATGACTTCGACTTTATCGATACGGTCTTGCCGCCTAATTATACTTTGTAGAGAATTCAAAATGCCACAAGGTTTATAGCTTCTTCCATAAAATGACTTCAAAGTGATCTGATGGTGACTTAACTATAGGAGAATCAATAGCCTTCTAGCAGAGACATGGACATAATATAGGGTTGAGAGCTCCCTCATTGACAATGGACCGATGGATGTTCTTACCACGGACAAAATCTTGGATCATGAGAAATCTAATTGAACCCGAAAGTCGAGGTGAATAGTTTCATGATTAAAAAATACGAGGTTGGAATCGAAGGATAAATACATCCGAGTTGTCAATAGAAAAGCCTTATTTTAGGGCGGGGCAATTTTGCAACACCTCAAGAGTCAACATAGTTGAAGGAGCTTAAGCTAGATCCGACTATGTTATAAATTTGAGCAGGCATCTCTGTGTGAGGATCGAATGTACATTTATGGATAATGCCTTTGGAAGGGCTTAATAACCCTTAGTAGGTAGCAGTATTTGGATTGGGATCTGATGAGATGGAGTCAAACTAGCAGGTTGATCAATAGCGACGATTTGAAGGATTTGCATTACCGTAGTCTTTATTTTGGGTGGCCACCATAATATCATTTTTTGGGCTTAGTAGAGGAAATCATCAAAATCAAGTTAGAGGCAAGATCATTGGAAACCACATTGGTCTCCACAGTTTGGGCAGCAGATGTAGTGGATTATGTAATAAACCAATTCACTTATGCTCGTTGCGAACAATCACAGGTAAAATGTTCCTCATTACAAATCAAACATGGGTAATAAGGTTTCAGTTTTTTCTTCAAAAGATAGATTGTTTTGTTTATCTGCTAAGGGATATCTTTTTGAATATTTTTACCTTTTTCCTTTCTTCTTACTTCGATTCTCAGAGATTTTCCTTTAGAAGATTGAATGACATTGATCTCGGAAGTGGAATTTGCATGAGTGGAATGAGGTCTTTGAGAAACCACGACAAGAGGCAAACGATAATTTAATGTGATTGTTGGATAGCGAATCGATCACGCCATCGGTAGCATGTGATTTTGTACTAGGAAGTTGAGGAACAATACTAGAAGGTTTCGGAAACATTTGGTATTTCATCATAAAGCGTACTGGGATTGGGTTCAAATGAGATCCAAATACTCAGGCACAAGAAAATTACCTACTCTTTGGTCATGGCTACCACCGAGCTACATATTTTTTGATTGATGTCAACGAGACCTTATGAACCATTCAAATAACAATTGGTCGGGAACAAAGTTTAACCAAACAATGACAACGTCGCCACTTTGAATGGTGATCTGAAATGTGAGTGGCATTATTTTATTTGAAATTGGTTACGATTTATATTACGAGTCTCATATACGATGGGTAATTACAAATGTGTTAGGAATGTGGTATCCAAGGCACTAAATTATCGAACGAAGCATGGGGTAGTTTGATATACTATTTATTTGTCCTATCGGTGATTGTACACTATAAAATAAGTAATAAAATAGAGTCATCTAGAAGATAATTCAAATAACACCACAAATGATAATTCATCATGTGTGTGGATGGGTGTTCTCCATGACTTCAATTGAAATTAGGAATGTCCCCGGGTAGTTTTGTTGGAATAATTAGCCACCAAGGATAATGAGATATAGGATCATTGGTGAGCCTCGGTTAAATCTAGAAATTCAAGAGTTACGACAAATGGCAACTTCTGGTGAGGTTCGGTGGAGGTAACACTGGATAAGATGGGATAGCCCGACACCAGGTATTTATGTTTTGGGATAGGGAGGATTTTGGTAACACCAATACACCATAGCCTTACTACCCAACGCCATGATAAAATTGTAAAGGTTGAAATGGTTGGGCTTGGATTTTCTAGGCGTAAGGTATTTGAGGGATGACTTGATACATATTGATATCATACCCATTATGATTTTTCATCATCCCAACATAAGGAGGGTTCAAAGTTGTTCCCTGTGTCGTACCATATACATTCGGACTCATTTGAGGAAAGGTCTAACCAAGCGGATGTGATTTTTAAATTACTGTGAAAAGGTTAGGAATATATGCCTAGAAAGGCAGACATATGCTGGCGAAATAGCAAACGAGTTAAATATGAAAGCCCTATAAAGGGTTGGCTTACATTCATGAGCTTTAAAAAGTTGAGATAAGGATTGTTGAATAGGGATGCGAGATGTATGTGAAACAAAGTTGAGAAACTAAAGATGAAGGAACAACCAAACCAAGTTGTATGGACATGGTAGATTTCCAAACATTATCATCCATCCACAGATATGGACGAATCATATGTGGTTGAGCACTAACTTGAGGAGATGGAAATACCCGCGTAGACAGAGTTGCCCCCTAAGAAGAGGATAATATAGAGGCAATTGTCCCCTAATAGGAGAGGATTGGGTTGTTGTAGGTGTCCACACCCACTAACATAAGTACCAAGACTGTTTTTTAAATTTAGGAGTAGATGAAGGGAGGAAGAAGACGTGGTGCTCATCAAAAGAGAAGTTCCAAATAGAATTATCGATATAGAAGACATGGAAGAGGTCCATAGACTCGTATGCTGCGCTAGAAAAAAGTACCGGAATATTATTTGTAACCAAGTGGGACGAGAGGGTCACAGTACAAATGTGTCTATGGTGGTGTTGCAAACATAAATGAAGTTACAACTTGGGTTGTCTCAAACATGGTATTTATAGGTTGAGAGACCATAGCAGATTTAGTCATGGTGGATTGTCCCAAAAAGAAAATTGTCATGAGAAACTCAAGGATGAGTTGAAAGGCAAAGAATGAGATAAAGGAGCTTGGGATGGAGATGAGGAGAAGGGGAAAAAGGATGAACTGGTAAATATTAGTTCCTCTCAAGTGAACATGAGAGGAGGTTCGAGGCTCTTCCTGTGTAATATCTTCAATACTCACAAGACTAGTTGGAAGTGGTTCACCTTCGGGTCCAAGATATATAGTTTGTGGTTGGGTCGAGACAAAGTAAGAAGATGAAGGTCCTGAAGTAATGGGTGGATATAAATGAGGTGCCTCGATGTTATATAACCTCATGTTGTATTGTCCCTAATTCAGGTATATTTAGGTTTAATAACCTCGAGTAATGAGATTTCAGGTGCTTCTATTTCAACTATGTCGGACTCACCAACAATTGGAAAAAGTAATATCGGGTTCCATACTTATAGGAAAATATGATTCTAGCGGATCTATCTCGACATGAGTACCAAAAGTAATAACTCTTGAAGTACTAGATTCGATATGCATATTTTTATGTGCTGTGATGATGACAAGATTTGCCTCAGTGGAATATGGGGATTATTTTTTGCATTCTACGTGAATCACGCGTGTAGGGTGTTGTTCTTTCCATGTATGTTTAATAAATTTTAACAATTAACAACAAAAATAAATCAAAGAGGGTAAACTAGGGCATAAATCTTTACCAGCACGCGTGAGCGTCAAAAATGGCACTCACACTTAGTTTTTTCGCTACGATGCTCTTAGATGCGGTATCTAAAGGTGACACATTACCATCTCTTGTGACAATGATTCCTATGGTTTATACTTTTGTGACACTCCTTTGCTTATCGGTGATGGGTCATGTCATTGTTTCTCCACCCTTTCCACTTAGATCTTTGGAAATTTCTCCTTTCATTCCTCAAGGATGTAAGATACGACAAGGGTCTTTGGTCAAAGACGCGTCATTGAAGCTCATATATACTCAACTTATGATTGTGGTCACGAAGACTAGTTGCGTGGATCAAATTTCGTCTCTCCCGGAGGTCAAACTTAGTCGATACTCGTAGGGAGCGCATTAGTTCTAATCGATGCCCTCAAGGTATCTTAGATGCGGATCACAATTTTTTCAACTTTATCAGAAGGACAGATCTAGACGATCACGCTTTGTGGGGTGGTATTGGTGACATGCATCAAGATCTACGACTCTCACTTCATCGGTCGTAAGATCCTTTTCTACAGCTCAAAGTCTGAATGAGAAACAAATATAGGGAAGATTTCCGTAGAACATAGTGTACAGAACGGATTTGGATGATTTGTTTCATGTTTTTATCAAAACCCTTAATGGAAAATTGATCCTGTAAAGTGTGCGGGGGAACAAATCTAGTGACATATATGAGCAGGTACCAAAAATATCATGGTATTCTTGCTTCTTTACAAAAATCAGATCGAAAAATTATCGCAAGATGTGATCCAATTGAAAAACTATGGTGTACAAAGGAAACTCTACCATTATTCTAAATTTGAGATTGTAAGGCAATGCCCGGAAATGAGCTTTCCCTTGTTCGGGGGCCAACTTTGTGTTTGAAAATTCCAACATATCTCTTCATTCAAAGACACCCTCCAGGGAAAGTTTTAAGGATGGAAAAAACATCTCGAAGTTTAAAACATTGGAAAATGTCACTAATCCCTAATATGAAAACTATAACATATTTATTGATATATTTGTAAAATTATTCAAATTTATAATGATGTTATATATAGCCTTTATATAAAGTTTGGCGATTTTTAAGGTAAAATAATTTTATATTGTAAAATTTGGGCGAATCATCTTTTAGAAAAAAATGGAAATTGGCGAAACTGGAAAAACCATGGAAAGTTAGCCCACCTGCAATATTAGCCCCTAAAAATTTTCCATGACACCCTCGAAAGGGAAGGTTGCGGTTTTAGGAAAATATGAACAATATCCTAATATTTCTAAGCCCTTATCTTGTGGAGAAGATTAATAAAACTCCAATAATGATAGTAGATCTCATAGAGATCAATAATGTTTGTTCAACAATCAGAGCAATCATTTGTAGGTTTAATGGTTTATGGCCAAACCTGCGGATCTTTCTGATGGATCTTTACGAATTTGATGATAAGATTTTGAGATTCACTTATGCTCAAAGGTTTTTTCATAGTAAAATATGAATCATGAAATCAAGTTTTACATGAGGGTCCATGGTTCTTGGGAAATGCGAGACTATTTATCATACCACGGTTCCCAAATTTTGATGTTCATTCAATGATGGTCTCCAAAATACCGGTGCAGGGTAAGGTGCGCATAATTTAACCCTTCATTTATGTCATCCAATGGTTCTCGAAAAGGAATTGGTACCACGTTAGGGATATACATTAAGATGCATACACAAAGACGAAGAAGCAATTTATACTCTTTTCAAGATATGTGTTGGGGGTAGACCTTAATAAAGGACTAACTTCATTGTATCCTTTCTGAAACACAAAATCAGTTTTGGACCTTACCTTATATTATGAGAACACAACATTTTGGTTTCGTCTATGTCTTCAAACCGGCAATTTACAAACCACATGTCCTTTCGGGCAGAGAAAGATCCCGGGAAGAAAAAAGAAACACTACCAAAAAAGCAGGGATGTCAATTCCCAATAGAATAACCTAAAGATGACGAGGAAGAGGAGGTTCTAGGACCAGCACCACAGAGGACAGATCCATCCATAGACATCCCCACAACAATGAATATTTAAACTAGTAAGGAACAATGTTATCAGGACATAAAATACTAAAGAGGAAGGACACACGTGCCATGAAATGTCAAAGGAGAAGGAGATAGGAGGCTTCAAAGCGTTTGTATACATCTGAGACATTTGACTTATATAAGGAACATCTAAGGAAGATATAATAGAATCAACTAACTATTGTTACAAACAAACTCTAATCAAGGAGGATAGCAAAAAAGTATAAGATAAAGAAGGGAGAAAAGGATGACTAAGCCATGTTGCTTAGGCCCTTATTTATTTCTTTTGTTTTGTTTTTGTTTTCGTTGTGTTTTTTGATTATTTGGCCATTAAATTCTTGATTGGTGTCATCTAGGATAGTAAAGGAATGCATACGTGGATCTACATATCAGTAACTTTTTTATAAATTAATAGAAAGTTACGATTTTTTCCACGACAAAAACAAAAAACACAAGCAAAACAAACAAACAAAAACAAAAAACAAAAAACAAACAACAACAATTATTAACTTCAATATACAACATTGAGCAACCAAGGATTTACGTATGGGAAATGAAATCTTCCCGAATGTTGTGTTCGAGTATCATGGGTATACAGGGTGACCCGACTGGGTTACCTATGGTGAGGATAGCATCCTACGAGACTTCCAAAATATACTCGACGGTACGTGGAAGTATAGTTTGTGTTATTGTTGCCTAATGCGTAATTATACAATGCAGTGTTCATGTATACTTGCATGTGTGGAGCACCATCCAATATACCCATATCTATGTGGAGATTGCAGATACACTTACGATGCGTGGAAACAGGGATATCACCCCCAGAATGCAACAACGCGATGAGAGCTCCTATGTTGTAGACATCGGAACACGTTTCTAGCCTATACCTCTAGATGTTTGCGTTAATGTTAAAAATGCTCCTTATGATTGATTTGTTAAATTTTAAGGTTTTATCTTGAATTAAGTTTCAGATCAGGGCTCTGCCACAATTTCACTCGAATATCCTAAAATGCAATCTAGCGTGATAAAATGAAACTTTTATTTTCAATGAAAAATCTATGTATGGGAGAGAAAAGAACAAAGAGTATACAAAAATACAAAATTCAACAAACAAGATTGCTAATCAAATTATCTTAATGGCAACTATTCCTAATTCCAATTTCACACACAAAACCCTAGATGCAATGCATGATGCATAAGGTTTTCTTTTCAATTCCACATAATTTCAGATGAAAACTAATATATTTTCCTAATCACTAATAAAATAAATTATTAGAATGTTGGTGAAAACATCAATTCCTTCAAGACACCCAATGATCAAACAATCGGTTTGCTAATGACCTATTTCAAAATAACGAAGGAAAATATAAATAAACTCTTATCAAAGGCACTCAAAACAAAAATAAAACAAGATGAAGGCTTATGAGGGACCCGACCCACACGTGAGGACACGAGAGGACCAACTGGAACAAAGTTAATCAAAGATAAAATCATGAAAAGGGTTTTTTTGCATGAAATAGGGGTTAGCGCAGTGCGGATAGGCTACCGGTGCTCTACAACGTAGGTGGAGAAAACGCCGAGAGAGACACTGTGCAACACTCTTGTCTTCATACCCGGGGGATCGCTTATGAGGGTAAAGGTCGAAATCTCGACACAAAAAATGAAGGAAATCTCAATGAAAGGCCTTCCTAGGGTCAATTCAGGACTTATTAAAGCAATGGAGGTATTTTGAAGAGGTGAAAAGGTACTAAGGACACGAAAAACACTAAGGGAAATAATCGATCCCAAATGAAGTCTCCAATTTTTATACAGAATTTAAAACTACGGACAAAATTATCTTCCCTAGACCTAGTGGACTCGGTCTAAAACAACATAAAGCAAAGAATATAAAGTTCTCCTTGAGGAATTGAAGAATGGAAAGAAGCTTACTTGGAAGTTTTTCGTAAGCTTTGCTCTATTAGATTGTAAGCTCCAATCGGGCAGCTCGATTGCTATAATCATACTTCGCACATACAATCACAATAACCCAAAGATCTACAGCATCGTATGTAGCATAATCCAATTACTCTATTCAATGGATCAAAAAAATTGAAACATATGTGTGGGACATAACATAACATACATAGGAAAACAATATACTACTTGTATCAATATGGAAAGGAGAGATTTTTCAACCAAGAATAAAAATCGATCTTGTAGATATCTCCCTAAATTGACTTGTCCTTCGTTGTCACAAAGAACACCTAAATGTCACCCTAATGCATGACGACGATGAATCTCCTGGATTCAAGGCAACATCATGAGGGTATGATAAGTCTCCAAAAGCCAACCCCTGATGTTGTATATGCATGTCGATTTTCATAGGATAGGGTGGTGGTTTAGGAATTCTTATCCATTTACCAATCTAGGCTTGAGATCCACTCTTGATGGGAGGATGACCTCCAAGGGATAAGAGCTAAAATATGCAATGTAGATTAGATAGGATTCAAAGGTTTTTATCCCAAGGTAAATGGTTGAAACAACCTCTTGGAAGCTTAAGGAGGACACCTACTAGTGATCGGGTGCGGTGCGGAAGCGAGGCGTTGGTGAACACGAAGTTCCCTAAAGAGGCCAAGGTCTGCTGGGCCTTAGCATGGAGTAGACGAGTTAAACCCATAGACTCGGGGATTTGGGAGGGGTCATTCTAGGTATTTATGTAGGGATGATGACAAAGTGTTCATGGATATTTATGGATCTAGTTTCCGAGGGTTTATTGACCGGATGTGAAAAATTGGCCTATAACAGCCCATAAAAACATAAAATATCTTGCAAAATTTTATAATAAAACTTTAATTTTAATTTCATATTATTTTGGTATCGAGCATGGTTGTTGTGAAGGTTTGACAATTTTTGCAAGTGTTTACTGTGAGTGTTTACAAGGTTTAAATTGAGAAGAGGAGAAGGGAGTGCTTGAAGAGCCAAACCCTCAAATTGGTTCGAGGAGGTCACAAAATCCACCGATCATGGCACATGAAGAAGCATAGGAATTGATGTCGAGGATGGGAGAGATTTTAGAAAGGCTACTATGATATATATGAGATGGTGAAAGTGTTGTACAATGAGACGACAACAGAGTTGCAAGGAGAAAGTTTTAATAATCCAAGAGGTAATGGTGGTGATGGGGACAATACTCCCTCTCCTGCACCTCCTATACACCTCCATCCTCACCTCCTTCTTAACTCCCTTCATCTCATAGACCTACTCCTCCTCCATCTCCCAAAATGACTCTGCTAAGTATCCTTTGAGATTAAACTCGATGTCAAGTTTGATTTTCCTATGTACAATGGAGAAGTAAATGCTCAAGGAGTTGGATAATTGGGTTCGTCAGATCAGAACTATTACAGATTCAAAATATTTATGTTGATGTTACAAAGATACAACTTACTTCTCTTTCTTGGAAAGTGAAACCCTCATCTCTGGTGGGAGGCCAAAAATCAAGGAGATTTGGAGAAAAAATGGTGAAATTATCTCTTCTTGAAATGATTTTATAATTGCATTGAGAAGAAATTTTATCCATTAGCTTACATGCAAAAAATAAATTTCATGGATTGGCAAAAATTTTAGACAAGCTAAAGGTCAAAGTGTCAAAATTTACACACGATAACTTAAAATAAGAGCTTTAATATTTGGTGTTGATTTGTCTTCACAAGATACTCTCCTTAAATATATAGGTGGATTGCATAGTTATTTGAGACATACTATACTTTTTTAATCCCACTAATCTAGATGAAGTATGTGTTTAGGAAACTCATTTAGGATCAAGAAGCAAGAATGTTCCTCAAGATACTAGCAAGAAACCTTCCAAATCTAGAGACAAAGGAAAGGTGTGTTTAAAAACAAAGGAAAAAAATAATGATATTGTTAATAAAGAGGAGAGAAACTTACTTGTGAATATGTTCAAAAGAAGGCCATGATGAAGACCACTATTGGAAATTACATCCCAGAAATGAGACTAAAGAAGTTCAATAACAGGGGAAACAAAATATTGTTGCTACAACTCAACAAGATCTAGGATTCGATTCGAGGTGTTGAAACCAAAATCACGGCCATGGGAATAAAAGGTAATGTTTATAATGCAAGTCACTAGTTCTTTTAGTAAGCCTATTGAATCTCAAAATGATAAAGAAATAAGTGAGCTTTTCATGCCGAGGTCATTACAAAACATACAAAAGTTGATATATTGTTTGATAGTGGATCCCAAGTCAATATTATCTCCGAAGCAATTGTCAAGAAACTTAATCTAGAGACTACACCTCATACTAAACCTTTCACGCAGCTATCAAGCTACTCTTTACTCACATACTATGCATATAAAAATGTGTTTCTCATTTTTTACTTTAATCAAGATAACTTCAAACAATAGATAACCTCCGTTGCGAGCTATTTCCTTTTCGAAAACCATATTGTTATAAAACAATATAAAAACCCACATCTATGCATAAATAATGCATATGAAATACATATATTCCAAACCAATGAAGCACCTATGCGGAATTAACGTTCTGTTGTTATAATTAAGTTTATTAACCATAATTAAAACCCCACTTATTAATACTCGTATTTATGAATTAACTTTGTCTAAAACCCCAAAGTGTCATCAAATAAAATCTGGGCCCACAGTCTATTTCAAGCACACATTTGTATCATCGATCATATACCTTCTCCAATGCAATGACAATCGCACATTAAAACGCATGAAATTCAAAGGTTTCTTATCCACGCGAAATAGGCGGTATTACCTTGCGACATGTCGCCTTCTCTATGATATCGCATGCTCTAAAGAATTTATTGCTTGCCCTCTCAAAGTGGTGCGAAAATCCCTTTAGTGGTTTTCAAAACCGTTCCCATTGTTCAATGAATTACAATTTTTGTTGTGTCTTTTTCTACCATTACTTCATTCAAGGTGTAGTTTCTTCTACGCCATCAATTTATGACTCTCGCCTTAATTCAATTTGTGGCTTCGTATGAGCCTTGGAATTGCCTTTTCTTTGACAAACCTTCACTTCATTTCATCATTACTTTATCACTTAGTAAGCCTAAAATCAATGAAGAATGATTAGGATTGCTTAAAGGTTACATGCAATTGATTAACATATTGTATTTTCATGATTTTTGCTATTTTAACAATTTTCTGCAAAATAGCTACGGAATCACGTGCATTCCGTGGTCGTACCGCGCATTCCGTAGTCGATCCCATTTTTCTGTAGCTCGTTTTAGAGTTTAAATGGGTTCCAGGTGTCGTACGAAGGAAAAACGCATATGGGCAGACTTTCCTTACCTCATCCACATCATTCGTTGCTCTCCCCAAAGTCCCGAGCAAAAATATTTAAGTGGTTATGCACGTGGGAACACCCAAACTAGAAAGCGCTCTCCTATTAAAACACGGATTCTACGGTGTCCGCAATGAAGAACGAGTGCCGTCATTAAGAGTTTCAATTTGGTTTAGAAGTAGAAAGACACTTATCCCTTTATTTTCTCCGATTTCCGTTATGTAAATTTGCTATTAATATGCTTGGGGGAACCGAGAGAAGGAGGTTAGAATCTTAGTTAGATTTTGGCTACTTTGCGCAACCGTGAATACTACTGTTTTAAAGTATTTTTCTCCTTTAATGAAAAAATCATCGTTCCGTGCATGATTTAAGGTCGATTTTGAGTTATATTACGTGCTACCCCGGTGGTGGAGGCCCCTACCTCCGTGCGGCTCGTTTAATTTAGATACAGTAACTCTCGTGTCATTCTTAGCTTAGTTAATTTTCTGAATTATGCGTTTTTATGTTCATTTGTATTGAATTCTATAGTTTAGTCTCATTCTAATGAGTTCTTCCAAAATATCCGTAATGATGAATGGGAATTAAATCGTGGTATTTTGAGAGTTTGAATCGTGTTTTCATTTCAAACTCGTGACATTTCATAGATTAATGGCATGTCAATTTCAATAGAATACTCCGAGGTAGAATGCATGTGGTTCGAGATTTGTCTTTTTCTTTTCAAGTATGATAATGGCTCTTTAGTTTAATACCGTTCATTGTGAGATTAATAGCATCTTAGTTTAGTTTTAACTCATTGCTTTAACACTTCAAGTTTAGTTTATTTGTCCATTGTAGTTTACTTTGTCTTAGTTGATAAATTCAATCTCACGTGCTTAATTATTTACAAAACTTCTTTTGTTCAAAATTCATACTCATATACAATTATCTGGACAAAAAGATAGTATTATCATAAGGTCACAGAGTATTTTGCAAATTTTCTTTATCATTTCACAAACAAGCCTCTTTCTCAAAGACTATTTTTGAGGAAATCTATAACTTTTGAGAAAGGTTTAATGGTGTTAAATTGAGTTGCAAAACAAAAGTAGAAACTAGTTTAGAGTAGAAACTTTACCTTGTTACAAATATTCTTTTTCCACATATTTTCCAACAAATCTTTATTCATGGATAAGATGTTGTACATTGTAAGTTATTTGTTTGATTAGTGATTTAGAGAAAACTTCATTACACTTAGCTTGTTCATTTCTAGAGTTCATTTCAATTTCATGTTGTGAGTTTACAATAGAGTCATTATCAAGCTTTGTATTTGTTGGTTGCTAGTCATAGTTAGACTCTGTTTTGTTTTCAGAGCATTTGCATTTGTTTACCATCATAGTTGTAGGCTTCACTCTGTTTTGACCAATAGTTTCCCTTCATTTAGCACTAGTCTCTTTTCTCTTTTCAAAATAAAACCATAAAACCAAAAACATCGTGAAAACACTAAACACAACGAAGTAGGAAGAGGTTACTTAGGCACATATGGTGCACTTCACTTCAGCGATCCATCGACTCCGGGTTGACAATTAAATGAACTCAATTTGGGAGACTAGGTTGAGACTCGAGCATTCAAATCGGAATCATTGTTTGTGATCCTCAACAAACAATGCTACTGTCTATTCTATTTAGTAGTTCATTATTTTAAATATTTCACATAATTTCATTCTACCATAAAAAATTTCACGATATTCAATTTTGACTAGAAACTTTGTCTTCATCACAACACATTCAGGAAATTATGCCTTTTCAAATGCTCAGGAATAAATTTATTCATAACTTCTAAGGAAATTAAATGAGCTTGCTTTATGCACCTTTACCTACCGTGTTAATTTGACATCAAGTGAACTGAATGGCTATTTTAATGGCATCAATCCATATCATGGATCGATGTTAATTCCTCGACATACATAAATGATACCGAATTCAAGAAATGATTATTCGACCTTTTAAACCACACGAGCTTTCATAAAGCGCAGCTCGAATATAAAATGACGAAATTTCCTTTGATTCTCGTCAATTTCATCTACACACAATATAAACTCAATAATGAACCACAAACTCGGAAATTTAGTTCTTGAATTGATAGTCAAATATTTACCCAAAATTGTTCTTCCAGCTTCGATTTTCTCATCGTTGCCCTTCTTTTTTCTCGACTTTCGTAGGCTTCCAAAACAACTCCTATTTGTCCGTCCCTGAATCTCTCTCTACCTCTTTTCTATGCCTTGAGGCTTACAATTTATACAACTATTTCTGAAAACCAATTTTGGTTTCGCATCCTCTATTTCTTCAACAAATTCCTAAGAATCCTCTTTAATCCTAAAATCTCTACTTAATCCTTAAGGGACTCCTATAAATCCCCCGATTCATGAAACTAATTCTAATTTAGAAAATACAATTAATTCTCAAATCTCTCATATTCTCTTTTGAGAACATTACAAAAATCCTCTCAATATTTAATTTATCCTATTTTAAATCACTCAACTCCAAATAAATTATTTACATGAGAATCCAATTTTCTGAGAAAAATACAAGACCCTATGCCTACTAATTTACAATAAAGTTGTGGAACCGGATGCTCCTACATCGTACTTCCAAAGTAGAAATTTATCATGATCTCTTGATCATGTGCTCTAACCTTGCCTCTCGGATCCCATACTATGTTTTGCTATCCAATAGTTGCATTATTCTTCACCGCACTTTTCCAGGCTTCCATATTTTTATTACGCATCTTCCCGCTAGTTATGCTTTCACAGTCTGCTTTCTTGTCTTTTTCCTTGCTATAATATATACATACATACATACATACATACATACACACACACACACACACACAGATATATATATATATATATATTTCCCGAGACATCTTCATCATCAACCTTTTTTATACTTTCAATTTCTATGTCCAGCTTTATCTCTCGTTTGAAAATCAATCCGCCTTTTGTTGTTGCTTCCAAATTTTGCCGCAAATATTATTGTAGATATTGCTCCAAATACCGTTGCTTTGGACATTGTTGTATATGTTGCTGCCTCCCCGGACTTCCCGAATATCTCTTAAGATATCTCCCTCTCGCAACATCCTTCTTTTTGCTTACTACACTCGCAAATTTATTTATTTTTTTAAAATTATCTTTTTTGATTCTTTAATCACAGTAACATAATCATTCATTGTTCCTTGTATACTAGCAAGCATAATCAATTTCGACAAACTAGTATCTACTCCTACCTCTTCCATAACTTCTGCATTTTCACTTCGATGTACCGCAATTCCTTTCTCCGGCACAATTTTTTTCAGTTAAAGAATTTCAGACAATTTTCTTTGTACTTGTTTTATCACAAATAATTCATCAATATGTTGCAATTTAGTTTCGAGCATATCCTTCTTCTTCTTCCTTGACAACCTTCAGAAATTGTCCTTCACCTCCTTGATTGATTCTAGCAATAAATTCAAATTCCTCAAACACTCTGTATCTTCATCCTTTATCATAATGGAATTATGATTCTTCACCACCGTGGTAGTTTTAAAAGTTTGTCCTATACTCTTCTCTTGGCCAATCTGGATAAGCCAACTCCTCTTTGTCATTAACAATAACAAGTTCCTTCATATGAGACATGATTGTCTCACTTTCCTTGTAGATGCTCTCCTTATTAAGTAAGGAATCTATGGGTTCCGTTACTCCCGCCGCAACAATTTATCTTCATTCAAGACAACTCCAAGAGATTGATTGTCTTCTACAACACCCGTAAACACGACCAAATTATCAATTTTAAAATCCCAATACCCAATGGTCTCATTTGATGATCCAGTCACCAAATATTCTTTTTGCAGTTCTAAGTCTCTTCTCAGTGACTCAAAAAATTCCAATGTCTTTCTTCCCGACCTCCAAGGTTATCTCCATTGAGCCAATCACCATGATAGAATGATGATCCTTCACTATGTTTTCGACTAACATAGTTTCCCTTCCATTGGATTCTCTAACATTTTCCATTTGTTGTCCTCTTTTACCTCCATAATTAACACATGAATTATCGGTATTAAAAATACAAGACTTCGATGTCTCTTCCTTCTCTAGCAACATCTCGCATGTCTTGCTTTGAGTTTTCATTTAACTCCTTTGTCGACGCACATCGCATGTTGATTTAAATTCTCCATGAGGCTGCCGCACTAGTCTCTCCTTCATATCATCCGTTTCAAGAATGTCTCCTCGATCTTATTCACCATAATGAACTCCTTTGATTTGTTGAATCATTCTTACATCCTTATCCTCTATTTCCTTATCGCCATTCATGACAAAGTCTCGTGTCTTTCTCTTTCAAGCAATTTATCCCGAGTATAGATCCTCTGCTTTTCCAACTCTCTTCTTTGAAGATCTAACTTTCTATATAACTCAACAATTTCAACCTGAGTGGAATTTGGAAACTTCACACGAATTTCCATACCTTCACTTGTTGTTAACCAATCATCAGATGGTCCTTCTTCCTCTCGTTTCAATATTCGCTCGAATATTTCCATGAGACCCCTCCGTTTTCATTTCTTCGAGTTCTTGCTATCTCAAAGATTAATCCGAATAGATTTTAGATTCAACTCCTTGTCCTTAAAAAACTTCAAAGTTTGTTCATCATCCCGTGATGTACCTACAATCACACACAAATCATTAGTTTTAAAACCACAAGACTTTTCAATCTCGTTTGCTTCCTCAAGCGTCAATCTTCCACAAGGTACTTTCTGTTTCGCACATCCTATTTGTTGTGACTCAATTCCTTTGAGCTCTTTCCTTTTCCAACAAAGAAATATGTATATGTTCAAGTTTTCTGAACTTGTTCACCACTTTATCATTCCATTTCTTTTGCAATAAGTTCCATCTAACTATTTCTCATTTTCCATCCATGTCTTCGCACATTCATTCCACCGACTCTTGTAGCCATTCTCGTAGTACATACGGTTGTACTTTCATCACCGCAATATATATTTCTCTTTCCTCATCACTTATCTTATCTCTCGTGGCATTCTTTAGAACCTCTTCTCTCGATCCTCCATGATCATCTTCTTCATGAGCTCATCAATTCTCAATTTGTGATCCGTACACAACCTTCAAACTAGATTAAAATTATCTTACTTTCAAGATCTCTCGCAAGACCTTGTTATTCCATTGCTAGTACTTTGAATGTACTCGTTCTCATGTATTTTCGCAATTGCCTCGTTACACACCAACTTTGTATATCCGATGCTTATCAAATTTAGAATCCGATCTCCTCTTTCATCACACACGCGACCTTAGTCGCTCTTACTTACATACTATGCATATAAAAATGTGTTTCTCATTTTTTAATTTAGTCAAGATAACTTCAAACAGTATAACCTTTGTTGCGGAAGCTATTTACTTTTAAAACCATATGGTTATAAACAATATAAAATCCCACATCTATGCATAAATAATGCATATGAAATACATGTATTCCAAACCAATGAAGCATCTATGTAGAATTAAGGTTTTGTTGCTATAATTAAGTTTATTAACCATAATTAAAAACCCCACTTATTGATATCCGTATTTATGAATTAACTTTGGCTAAAACCCCAAAGTGTCATCAAAGCAAAATCTGGGCCCATAGTCTATTTCAAGCACACCTTTTTATCATCAATCATATACCTTCTCCAATCCAACGACAATCGCACATTAAAATGCATGAAATTTAAAAGTTTCTTATCCATGCGAAATAGGTGGTATTACCTTGCGATGTGTCGCCTTCATATGCTATCGCGTGCTCTAAAGAATTTACCGCTTGCCCTCTCAAAGCGGTGCGAAAAACCCTTAATGGTTTTCAAAAGCTGTTCCATTGTTCAATGAATTACGATTTATGCCGTGTCTTTTTTCTACAATTACTTCATTCAACGTGTAGTTTCTTCGCGCCATCAATTTATGACTTTTTTCCTTAATTCAATTTGCGGCCACCAGAATCATTGTTTGTGATCCTCGACGAAACAATGCTTCTACCGTTATTCTATTTAGTAGTTCATCGTTTTAAAGTTTTCCCATAATTTCATTCTTCCATACAAATTCTCGATATTCAATTTTGACTAGAAAATTTGTCTTCATCACAACGCATTCCGTAAATTATGGCTTTTCAAATGCTCCAAGGAATAAATTTATTCATAACTTCTAAAGAAATTTCATCGAGCTTGCTTTATTCACCTTTACACTATACGAAATTGACATCATATTGAATGGCTATTTTAATGGCATCGATCCATTCTGCGTGATTGATGCTAATTCCTCGACATACATAAATCATACTGAATTCAACAAATGATTATTCGGCCTCTTAGCCCTACAAAGATTCATAAAATCGTAACTCCGAATATAAAATGACTGAATTTCCTTTGATTCTCGTCAATTTCATCTCGCACACAATATAAACTCAATAATGAACCACAAACTCAAAAATTTAGTTCTTGAATTAATAGTCAAATATTTCCACAAAATTGTTCTTGTGGCCCGATTTTCTAATCGGTGGCCTTCTTTTTCCCTACAGACTCGTAGGCTTCCAAAACAACTCCCTATTTGTCTGTCCCTGAATCTCTCTCTACCTCTTTTATATGCCTTTGAGGCTTACAATTTATACAAATGTTTCTTACACCAATTCCGTCTCGTATCCTTTATTTCTTCAAAAAATTCCTAAGAATCCTCTTTAATCCTAAAATCTCTACTTAATCCCTAAGAACTCTCATAAATCCCCCATATTCATGAAACTAGTTCTAATTTAGAAAATACAATTAATTCTCAAATCACTCATATTCTCTTTCGAGAACATTTACAAAAATCCTCTCAATATTTAATTTATCCTATTTTAAATCACTCAACTCCAAATAAATCATTTACATGAGAATCCAATTTTCTAGAAAAATACAAGACCCCTATGTCTACTAATTTACAATAAAGTTGTGGAGCCGGGATGCTCCCTGCATCAACCTTACCCTTTGGGTTGGGTATGTGATGATTCCAAATTACAAGTGACAAGAAAATGTAAACTCAAATTCACCATCACCGCTAATTTTATAGATGAGGTAGAGCTTGATGTTGTGCCACCCGATATTTGTCAAATTGTTTAAGGGAGTCCATACTTGTATGACTGAAAAGCCATATTATATTTTCATGGTAAAAAAAATTTCATCTTTTTTTAATATGGATTTTAGTATATTGTTAGAGCACATTGCAAGAAGATGAACTTATCTCTTGTTAGTCTTGGTCAGATGAAAACACTTGTAAATGCTAGTAAGTTTTTTGTGTTGTTGATGATTAAATCTAAAGATATTGTTGAATCTCAAGCTTTCGCATGATGTGATTCTAAACTCAAGCATGAACTCATTGAAGTTGTTAACACTTATGACAAGATGTATTAGGAACTTGAAGGTTTGCCTCCTAAAAGGGGCAATCACTTGCAACAAGATGCATAACTTCCAAATATTGGCATGTATAGAATGTCGGCTTTTGGAGATTACAAAAATAAAAAATAAAATTGAAGATTTTCTTGAAAAAAGGGGTCACAAGGCCCAACACATCTCCTTGTGGGTCTCCTATTGTCTTGGTTCAAAATAAATATGGTATATGGCGCATGTGTGTGGATTTCCGAGGTTTTGAACAAGATCACTGTAAAGAATCATTATTCTCTTCCTCATATTGATGATTTGTTATATCGCTTAAAGGAAGATGTTTACTTTACTAAGTTATATTTTAGAAGTGGTTATCATAAGACAACGATTATTGAAGATGATATTTGGAAAAATTTATTTCACGACAAGACAAGGTTTGTTTGAATGGTCGGGTTATGTCATTTGGGCTTTGCAATGCACGCCGCAACATTCGTATGAGTTATGAATTGTAGAAAATCTAACAACGAGATTCAATCCGATCTTGTAATGCACTAAAACAAGATATTGAATCCTTTCTACAATTTGCGAAAACAAAACACAATCGCAAAATCACATAACAAGTAAGAGAAAGACACAATCAATCGCATAGCACAAGATGTATCTAGGGAAAGCACACCGCTCTAAAACCCCACTATTCATATATTGTATAAAGTCAAGATCATGAAACAATACAATGCTTTCTCTCTTAGAGAAATTCTCGCACTCTTCCAACCTGTCTCACTCTGATCTTGGAAAAATCAGCCAATTACTTAGCCAACTCTCACCCCTTTCTACGCCCTCGCCTTTTATCACACATTCCTTGAGGGAATTAAATCCCTATTAAATAGGAAAAACCTTCTAATTGATTGTGCAATGCTTCTTTGGCCTCCACATGACTATATAACTCGACTTGTATAATTTTCTAATTATAAAACTAATAATTATCATCCTTTTAACCTCGGGCCTCAACTCGGGCCTTCCTTAGAAATGACATGCAACAACTATTTATAGCGAATTATCGATTAAATCATTGATCATTACTTGTGAATTAAATCAGATTTAATTCACTTGATCTCTCACTAGCTCATCACTTAGTTAGAACAAGTTAAACTAATTTTAACTCAATTTAACTAATTACAACTCACAAATAATTGTAATTGGACCCCTTAAATCTTGGGAGAACTCTACATGCCTACTCTTTGACCCTCAACTCGAATTTCTAAGCTAACTACGCTCATTCTAACTTAGTTAATTAATACGAAAGCTATCATGAGATGAATTTACAAATTCACTTCCAATTTAATTAAGGGAAAATTAAATCGGAAGCCCCTTTGAGGTGCCATTTCAATAGTCCCTCTCAATAAGAAAGGGATTAGTCAGCTACCTCGATCCCGCACTTTGTGGAATTCAAATTTATTATTTCAATGCCTTTGTCAAGATGCCAATATCCTACTCCTCTTTCGAATGTACTCTAATGACATAATCCTCCTCTTAACACAAACTCTCGAGATGGTGATACCGGATATCAATATGCTTGGACCTATCATGGAATATCGGATTAACCAAGAGTTTGATGCAACTCTTATTATCACAATGTATCACTCGTCGGATCCATATGATGACCAAACAAACCAACAAGTATCTTCCTCATCCAAATGGCCTCACATGCTACTTGAATGGCCACCATGTAATCCGCTCTACCGAAATGAGTGCAACCGACCTCTCGTTTCATATTGTACCAAGAAATTGTTGTTTATCCTATGTTGAATATGCCTCCCGATGTGCTCTTCTTGTCGGATGCGTAGTGCTTGACCAATTTGCATCGGTGAAGCCTTGAGGCTTCACTCCCCGTGTCCATATGTACCATAATCCATACTATTTAGTGCCTCCGATATATCTCAATACATGCTTCACCGCCTTCCAAAAGAGCTTGGTAGGCTTAACCATAGCTTGGCTTAACCGGTTAACTCGTTTAGCATATGTCGGGTCATATATTTATCGAGATACATGAGTGAACCCACAAGTTTCCGTAAACAGTAGCATCCACTACTTCGCCCGAAGTAGCATCGTATTTCTCTTATTTCAGCGCAAGAGGAGTCTCCATGGGTTTGTTTCCCTCCATGTGGAACTTCCTCATAATCTCCTTGGCATACTTTCCCCGAGATACAAATATATCCCCATCTCTTTGCCATATTTCCAATCAACGGAAATAGTTCAACAAAGACCAAGTTCTTCATCTCAAATTCTCTTACAATAATCATCTTTGCAAGACTTTATGAGTTGCTCATCACTGTTAGTATTAGATCATTGACATAAAGTACAATAATCAAAATTTTACTATCATATTCTTGATGAATCCCAACCTGGTGAAATATCTATCCAATACCGGTGTACCAATCATGAGGTGCTTGCTTCGACCATATAGTGCTCTCTTGAGTCCGCACACATGTGACTCCCTATCTAAGTCTCAAAACCTTCCAGCCTTCTCAATGTACACTTCTTCCTTAATAACTCCATTGAGAAAGGTTGTATTTACATCCATATGATGTATCTTCCATCTCATCCGCACTAAGAGTGCAAGGATGGATCTAATAGAAGAGTGCCTTGTGACTGGTGAAAATTTCTCATCATAGTCAATCCCCTCCACACTGAGAGAGCCGTTTAGCCACAAATATAGCCTTGTGTTTCTCCATACTCCCATTTGTTACCTACTTCACCTTGTAGACCCACCGGATCCCCGCAAATGACTTCTACCCATCGGTCTTTGGGACAACTTCCCATGCATTGTTTTTTATGATGGAGTCATACTTCTCAACCATGGCATCAACCCACCTCTGGCTATTGCATTGATTCCTAAAAAGAGGATGGTTTTGTCTCAATACCTTCACTCATAGGAGGCATGTATCCGATGTACCGCTCTAGGGATATTCTCTTCGTGTTGTGATGTGGGTGATCCCACATTATCTATTCAATCTAGAAATAATCCGTTAGCCTCTCTCGGTGCGCTTCCTTCCATCTCTAGTAGATGGCTTTGCATAAAGTGGTTTCTACCACTCTTTTTTTCCCTCTTGTGGTTTATCCACATCCACGAGGTTCATCTTTTGGAGCCAAGATCTCCTCAACCGCATGCGCCCCAAGCTCCCTCTCAAGGGACAATCGCATGGCTTTGTCTTCATCAAATTTCACATCCCTTTTGACCACTCGTCATCCTATGTGCTTTCGGAAAATACACATGATAGTTGTGATGTGTATCGAGTGCACCCACAAATATCCCCGAATCCCGTTGTTGGCTCTAGCTTCTTTACGGCATATTTGGTCACATGGAAATAACGAGATGAACCAAAAAAATTAAAATACCACACATCCGGTATCTTACCCGGAAAAGCATCCTCTGGGTGTACTCATCCCAAGTATCCGATGAGGACTTTTGTTCTGTAAAACTACGATGTATTGCATGCTTACGCCCACATATGAGCGGTAGGCTTTGATCATGTAACATAGCTCGTGCTACTCCCACAATCGTTTTGTTATTCCTTTCTAAAACCCCATTCTGTTATGGGTTATGAGGTGCAATCAATTCTCTTTAAATTCTTTCTAACACACGAAAGTTCTTAAATTCATTAGATATCTATTCTCCACCATTATTGCTCCTCGGAGCGTTCACCTTCTTCCTCGTATCTTTATCGACAAGTGCCTTGAACTCAAAAATTTGGAGAACGTTTGATCTTTCTTCTACATGAATAAAATCTAACACTTTCTTGAAAAAATAATCAACAAGAATCACATAATACATATGCTTTGTTGTGGAAGTTATCGAGAATGGTCCACGCACATCTACGTGAACTCTCTCAAGGATCGCCTTGGCTTGTATTTCCTTATCATAAAAGGTGGCTTTGGTATAATTCCCCAATTTACACCCTTTGCATGTGTCTCTCTCGCACAAGTGCACCCTTTGGAAGTCTTGTAGAGAAATCGCATGCATGATCCTCACGTTGTGGTGTAGATGGACCAATCTTTTGTGCCATAACTCACCGATGTCTCGCTTTCCACCTTCTCTCGCTTTACTCCTCATTGTTTCAAAGTCCTCTACATCCGGCTTTATAGAGATTCTTTACTTGAGCCCCAATATTTTTCACTCGTCCCAGTGTCTTTGTGATGAAGGAATGCCTTTCCTTCACCGAAGATCACATCATAGCCATGATCTTCCAACATAGCAATAGAAACCATATTCTTCTTTAAATCGAGAAAATTCATGACATCTTTTAATGTGATTGGATTACCTAAATCCCTACGAAAGGTAACCATAACTACACCAATAAGCGCTATACCTCCCTTCGTCACCCATCTTGATGTGCATCGAAGATCCTTCTCCTCCAAGCTACCGAAGAATTTTTTGTTATTGGTCATATGGAAGGAAGCTCCCCTATCCAAGTACCACACATAACCCATCACCGATGACACCATGCATGTGATGATGGTGAATTCCAACTCAAATTGTGAAGCCAATGTGTCACTTGTCGCTCCTCCCCTGAGGCCTTCTTGTTTTTCTTCTTTTTGTGGAATATTTGTGGCATAGTGTCCATGCTCATAACGAGTTGAAACATTTTACCTTTGACAAGTCTCACTTCTTGCTGCCTTGTCGATCTCGAATTTGGGATGGGACACCTTCCCCTTTCCTTTCTTCACCTTACCGACCAAGGCACAATTCTCCTCATCATCAATCTTTGATGAGGATCCATCTCCGGTGCTCCGCCGAATTTCTTCTTGCACCAAATCGGACCATAGTCGCACCCAATCCGTCAACTTCTCCCTCCCATTAATAGAGTATTGGTAGCTATGAAAGCTCTTGGGAAGGCCTAGAAGAGCTAAGCTCACCAAATCATTTGAGGCAACAATGATCCCAACGCTTCCAAGCTCATCTCGACACCGAGTGAAATTTGTCAAGTATTTTTTTATTGTGTCTCCCTTCTCCATTTTGATCTTCACGAGCTTGTCTTTCAACACTAGTTTCCCTGTGGTCACTACTATTCTTATACTGATTTGTTAAGGCTTTCCACATTTCATATGGAGTCACCTTCAAATGGAGGCTCGAGACAATATGATCTTGAACTCCCTCTAAAAAATATCCTTCTCGCTTTTGCTACATTCTTCTTCAATGCATCAAGAAGGTGAGCATATGCGGGTTGCGGGACATCGGTATCTATGAAAGCCTTCGAGTCTATTGTCATCAAGAACTCGCCTCCATCCTCGTCCTTCCATGCAATATAATTTGAATTTCCCTCGTGTACATATTCGAGTCTCAAGCCATTTAAAGACATCTTGATCGTCGTCTGGATCGGAAGAATAAATTTGCAAATTCGAACCTAATCAAAACAAACATTGTTCTTATCTTCTTATTGTGATTCTTGGTGCTACGATACCATGTAGAAAAATCTAACAACGGGATTCAATCTAATCTTGTAATGTACTAAAACAATATATCGAATCCTTCTACAATTTACGGAAACAAAACACGATAGCACAATCACATAACAAGTAAGAGAAAGAGACAATCAATTGCACAAAACAAGATGTATATGGGGAAAGCACGCTACCTAAAACCCCAATATCCCGTATATTGTATAAAGTAAAGATAATGAAACAATACAATGCTTTCTCTCTCGAAGAAATTCCCTACACTACGCCAAATCTGTCTCACTCGATCTAGGAAAAACCAACCAATTACTTAGCCAATTCTCGACCCTCTTCTTATTGTTCCTTGCTCACACGTTCCCCAAGGAAATAAATCCCTATTAAACGAGAAAATCCTTCTAATTGATTGTTCAATGCTTCCTTGGCCTCCATATGACTCTATAATTGGCCTATACAATTTTATCGATTATACAAATGATAGTTATCATCCCTTTAACCTCGATCTCAATTGGGCCTTCCTTAGAGCGACATGCAACAACTATTTAAAGTGAATTATCAATTAATTAATTGATCACTACTTGTGAATTAAATCGGATTTGATTCACTTGACCTCTCAACGGCTCATCACTCGGTTAGAACTAGTTAAACTAATTTTACTAATTACAATTCACAAATAATTGTAACTTTGGACCCCCTTAAATCATCATAGAACTCTACATGCCTACTCTCTAGCCCTCAATTTTAATTTTTCTAAGTTAACTCAATCATTCCGACTTAGTTAACTAATACAAAATCGTCATGAGATGAAATTACAATTTCTCTTCCAATTTAATTAAGGGAAAAAATTAAATCGAAGCCCCGTGGGGTGCCATTTCAACATGAATGATGTGTTGCAACCATTCCTTGATGAATTTTTCATAGTCTACTTAGATGATCTTTTTGATTTTCGGTAAGACTTGTGAAGAGAATGTCAAGTTTGTGAAACAAGTTTTAGATGTCTTGAAAAAATGAAAATTTGTCTTATTTGAAGATGTTTAACCGTGAATTTGGGAAAACCTCTTTGATTTATTTGGGTCATATTATAGGAGGGGGTGAATTGAAGATTGATCCCTCAAAATTTGATGTTACCGTGAATTGGCCTAAACACAAAAATGTAACATAAGTTAGGAGCTTTTTGGGAGCAACCTAATATTGGATAAAATTTATTGCTAACTTCTCACTCATTGCAACACCATTACATGCTTTAAAAAGTGTGAAACGGGTCTTTCATTGGTGAGGCAAGTAACAAAAAATCCTTTGACACATTGAAAGATAAAATCAACACAACACCATTTCTCTCAATTCCAAATAGTAAGCAACCATTTTAGATTCAAACCGATGTAAGTGAATATGCTATGGGAGCAATTTTGATCTAACATGGTAATCCACTTTGTGATCATTTCAAAACATTTACCAATGCAATGATTAACTATCCAACTTATGCTAAATATTTGTATGCTTTGGTACAAAGCGTGAAGAGATGGAAGAATTATTTAATGGGAAAAAAATGATTATTCATACCGACCATCAACCTTTGCAATATTTACAATCACAAACCAAGCTACAACGAGCTAGACATTTCGGAGCCAATGGGATTCCTACAATGATTTCATTTGGTAATCAAGTATAAGAAAGGTATATACAACAAAGTTGCATATATGTTATCAAGGCCTATTGTTAATGAGTCTGTCATTCTTAAGCATAACTCAATCATGCATGAAATTTATATTGAACAATATGCTCAACCCTGAAGATTTTAAAGATGCTTATGCAACTTTCATTCAAGGCAATCATGTTGAAAAGTTGGATTATCATGTTCATAACAAATGTTGTATTAACTTGGCAAGTTATGTGTTCCATAGGGTGAAAGAGTCAATGTCATAAGGAAGCCCACACTTCTCTTATTGTTGGTCACTTTGGTGTAGGCAAAACAATTGCTCAAATTCGGAGGTATTGTTATTGGCCTCACATTAATGAAACTATTTCAAGATATGTAAAAGGATGTTCCATGTGTGCTACTAACAAGCCTAGAAACAGGAAATTGGGTTTCTACACTCCACCTCCTATTCCTTCTTGTCCTTGGGAAAGAAATTCTATGGATTTTATTGGGGGACTACCAATGTCTAGGAAAGGTCATGATTATCTATATGTTGTTGTGGATCATTTCAGAAAAAATGTGTGTGTTGAGGCCATGTAATAAATGGGTTACAAGCGAAAAAAAGCTCGCAAAGATGTTCTTCCAAAATGTATGGGTTCACTTTGGGTTACCCACTTCTATTGTTTTTTATCGAGATTCTTGATTTTTCAGGAACTTTTTGTTAAGTTTATGGAACTCATGGACACAAAGTTCAATAAGAGCACCACATTTCATGCACAAATCAATGACCATACAGAAATAGTAAACAAAATAGCAGTGCATCTCCTTCGAGGATATTGTGGTAAGTATCCTAAACTTTGGGATGAGAATTTGCATTAAATCCAAGATGCCTACAATCGTGTCAAGCATTCATGTACACAAGGATCTCCATTTGAAGCTTGTTTGAGTTATTTTCCAAAGTATCCTTTGTATTTCATCTTTAGTAAAGGTATTGCAGTAGACGGACATAGTGATGTGGAAAAAGAAAAGCATTTCATTGAACAAATTCACCTAGTGCATCAAAGGGTACAAGAAAAACTAGAGAAAAGTAAAGGCAAGTACAAATTATGACATGACAAGCATCAGGTTGATCATTATTTCCAAGTAGGAGATCAAGTTTGGATGTAGATAATAAGGAAAGACTCGAGGTGAAGGAGCTCAAGCCAATCACATATGGTACTTACAAAAATCTTAGATAAGATTGGTAATAATGCTTTCTGAATAGATTTTCCACCTTACGTGTAAATTTATTCTATTGTGAACGTGGAAAACTTGAGACTCGTATCGAGACTTAAATGATTTATGATCGTGAAGAGAATGTTCGGATTCCATTTATAGAAGAAATTTCTCCCGAATATTTAAATGAGTTGCGAGAAAACTTAATTCTTGACAGGAGAATCGGGACTTCATGCGGAGGCAATGTGGAGTATCTTCGAGTGGGGGATCGAAGGTAGAAATCCAACTAAATCAAGGTGGATTGAGATCGAGAAAGTGAGGGAGTTGTACCCTCACTTACTTGCTTAGTAAAAACAAAATTTTGGTGGTACAAAAAGCTTCCCAGTGGGCGGGAATGATCCGGAGAATAAAAAAAATATGCTCAAAAGTAAATGTGCTCAAATTCTCCCAAAGCGGCACCAAATCGGAGATCTTGTCATTTTGATTCCAACGATGCTTGAATCACCTTATTCTCACACCGTATGAAGATGTTATTTCATTACGCAAGGTTTTGGCAAACAATAAAAAAAAGTCAACTTGCGGGGGTTGACTAGGGAAGTGTACAAGCGCCACATGGCAGTTCATATGTCGACATGGTGCTAACAACGAGCAGGGGTGACTCGAGCAAAGTATGAATTTTAGATGGGACAATCCCATGAGTACATGTGCCATGATCTTACAGGGGCAGTTGGCATGATTTTATTGGTTGACAGGCTTTGGTTTTGGCCAATAAAAGTGGAAAATTTTGGTTTATGGACCGACCAACCTCCCCAGGGTTCGACCGCACAACCTCACAACACATAACTGTATGCCTTACCACTATACCACACATTGTTTCTTATTATACATGATGGGTCATTTTAATTTATTGTGTAACTATTTCGTTGTTTTTTTGGGGGGGCGGGGATGTGGGGTGAGGGGCGAAAGCCGACGGGCTTGCTCGTTTGGCCCCGGGATGGCATGACCTAGTGCAAAGTGGAGAGGGGCGGGGGGGGCATGGCCCTAGTCCCGAGCTCTATGGTATTCAACATAACCAATGGCGAAAACCATAGGAGGAGAAGGCACGAAAACCACTCATTGGAAGCACCATTACATGCTTTAAAAAAGTGTGAAATAGGGCTTTTAGTGGGGAGGCAAGTAGCAAAACTCCTTTAACACATTGAAAGATAAAATCAGCACAAAACACCATTTCTCTCACTTCCAAATCTTAAGCAACCATTTGAGATTCAAACCGATGTAAGTGAATATGCTATGGGATAAATTTTGATCCAACATGGTAATCCACTTTGTTATCATTCTGAAACCTTTACCAATGCAGTGATTAACTATCCAACTTATGATAAAGAGTGTATGCTTTGGTACAAAGTGTGAAGAGATGGAAGCATTATTTGATGGGAAAAAAAACGATTAGTCATGCTAACCATCAACCTTTGCAATATTTACAATAGCAAACCAAGCTAGACATTTTAGGTCAATGGGATTCCTACAACAATTTCATTTGGTAATAAAGTATAAGAAAGGTATATACAACAAAGTTGCAGATATGTTATCAAGGACTATTGTTAATGCGTCTGTCATTCTTAATCATAACTCAATCATGCATGAAAGTTATATTGAACAATATGCTCAAGATGAAGATTTTAAAGATGTTTATGCGGCTTTGAGTCAAGGCAATCGTGTTGAAGAGTCGATTATCATGTTCATAACAAGTTGTTATATTATCTTGGCAAGTTATGTGTTCCACGTGGGGTGAAAGAGTCAATGTCATAAGGGAATCCCAAACTTCTCTTATTGTTGGTCACTTTGGTGTAGGCAAAACAATTTCTCAAATTCGGAGGTATTGTTATAGGCCTCACATTAATGAAACTATTTCGGGATATGTAAAAGGATGTTCCATGTGTGCTACTAGCAAGCCTAGAAATAGGAAATTGGGTTTGTACACTCCACCTCCTATTCCTTCTCATCCTTGGGAAAGCATTTCTATGGATTTTTGTAGGGGGGACTACCAATGTATAGGAAAGCTCATGATTATCTATATGTTGTTGTGGATCATTTCAGAAAAATGTGTGTGTTGATGCCATGTAATAAATGGGTTACAAGCCGAAAAAACAAACGAAAGATGTTCTTCCAAAATGTATGGGTTCACTTTGGGTTACCCACTTCTATTATTTTTTATCGAGATTCTTGATTTGTAGGGAACTCATGGACACAAAGTATACTTTTGGTCAGGGTTTATGGGAACTCATGGACACAAAATTGAAGAAGAGCGCCACATTTCATGCACAAATCGACGAATAGACGTAAGTAATAAACAAAATAGTAGTGAATCTCCTTCGAGGATATTGTGGTAAGCATCATAAACTTTGGGATGAGCATTTGCATTACATACAACATGCCTACAATTGTGTCAAGCATTTATATACACAAGTATCTCCATTTGAAGCTTGTTTGGGTTATTTTCCAAAGTATCCTTTTTATTTCATCTTTAGTAAAGGTATTGCAGGTAGATGGACATAGTGATGTGGAAAAAACAAAACATTTCATTGAACAAATTCAGCTAGTGCATTAAAGTGTACAAGAAAAACTAGAGAAAAATCAAATCCAAGTACAAAGTATGACATGACAATCTTAAGGTTGATCATGATTTCCAAGTAGGAGATCAAGTTTGGACGTATATCATAAGGAAAGACTCCAAGGTGAAGGAGCTCAAGCCAGTCAAATATGGTACTTACAAAATCTTAGAGAAGATTAGTAATAATGCTTTACGAATAGATTTTCCACCTTACATGCAAATTTATTCTATTGTGAAAGTGGAAAAAAATTGAGATTGTGATGCAACCATAAGGTCACAATTAAACAAAATGCACCACATGCAAGGTTAGCGGAATTGACCTCACATGTACTCCCCTTAACTTGACCTCCTTATCAATTTTAACAAATGCATGCAGAAGTTTTAACCATAGTTGATAACTCATTATAAACTTTGCCTTTATGTATTCCCGCCTCTTCACCTTAACTTATCTCATCCACGACTTTACATTATACAAATACTTCAGACCTATGGGTTATGGCCCACATAATCCTTTATACATGCGAGGCGGATTAAATATATTTCATACATACATACTTTAGCGATCAACAATACTACTTTAAACCAGACCATGGATAAACCCAAACCATTACCCGCATACACACGGAGCGCTTGTTGTAGGGTCCACAATACCTTGAACCAATCACAATGCATCGCAAGTCACTTGCCCGCAAGTTTAACGCTATATCGATAATGCTAAACCATAAATATTGTGAACTGCGCTATTGAGCAGAAGGGTCGACACGTGGCTTCTCCCGTCGCATCACATCGCCCCGATCCTTTCCACTTCGCATCGCAATCAAAACTTTTTCACTTGCCGAACTCTTAATACTAAACGTTATTTCTCGCGAAATGTGAAGTTGTGTACTATCGACACGTGGCATCCCTCATTGCATCGCAACTTTAGAACTTTGTCGCATCGCAAGTAAAACACTTTACTTTGCGAAGTCTTCGCACTATCTCGTCATCTTTTGCGAAGTGTGAAATCTCAATTCATTGTCGACCCAGTTGATCTATTTCCCTGATCTAATCGTGGCCGTAATTTCACCTCTTTGGATTTCTCTAAGTGTTCACTACCTTCATCGCTTTTCCCTACTTATGCTTGCTATGTTGCTCTGTTATCTTCCCATGACTCCTCCTTAGCTTATTCAGTTTTCTTTAATGTGAATCTCTCCTCGCACCTTTCCTCTATCCTTAAAGGCGTTGATCTCTCCTTTTGAATTCTTCTCCATGCTTTGGTCTTTGGTCAACTTATGTTCTTTATACTATCATTTCTCCGCAACACGAGTCTTCTCCGCATTACTTCTCCTTTGCTCATTTGGACTACTTCAAGTCTTATCTCTCTTGAGCTTATTCTATCTCCTTTAACGCTATCTCTAACATGAACACATAGTACTCTCTGTCTTATTCCTTTGAATACGAATTACTCGACTCTGTACATAATTTAAATGCACAATTTACTTCCATAAGCTTTTATTCTCGGCTAATTAATTCTCGGATCGGAATCTGTCCGCATTCTACCCGATCGTAAGTCCTTTATCACTCGAGAAAAAACTTATACAATCAACTAGAATTAATACACCGATATCAAATTCTTTCTATTATGGATCACTCATCACATAACGAGAAATGACACACAGATCAAACGGAATTCTACTTCTCATTAAACAAATAAATGTACAAAATATAAGCAAATCATGTTTATAATTTGGCTTTGGCTCGATACACCTTTTACATGCCCCTTTTCTCCTTACTCTCTCTCTCTGCCCGTAGGCTTACAATTTAGCTTCCTATCTAAGGATGTTACTTTTTTTTTCTTCTACCTATCTATCTACTCATTGTTACACGAGTAATTTGTCACCATCCCTACCATTCCCCAGTCCCTGCACAATGGAGGACTCATTTTGTGACTCTGTGAACATTGTCATGCCTTGAAAACATCATCAATGCATTCCTCTAAGCATGAGCTTTATTTGCCCTTGAGACATCTCCTTGCAAGAATCATGAAAAACATCCCTTTTGGCATTGGCGCGGGTAGGCGGTTCGATGACTCGCGCCAATGGGGAAAATCTCGCAAAGAGGTCGCGCCAATCGGCGCTCCGTCATAGAGCAAACGAAATCGCGCCACCCAATTTAGGGACTATTTTTTTAAATAAAGATGGCGGAAGTTGAGTTCCAACAAACTCACAAACCATTGCCTATCTTGAGTTGGGAGATTTGGTGCAGGGAGTTCTATGGAGGGGAAGTGGTTTTGCCACCTCCCATGGAACCTTCTTTGTTGATAGGGCCAATCCCATAATAATAGGGATCCCAACTCCCTCCTTCCCCATCTATAAAAGCCTCGCTCAAATCCATGGCAAGCTAGTCTTGAAGTGCCTAAGCTCCGAATCTCCATATTCCCAAGAGCCTTTGTGTTGTAAAGAATCCCCTCTTTCCCTTAAGGCTGACTCAAGTAAGGAGACCATTGTCGAGAGACTCCGGAGAGGTTTTCCCTTTCCTTGGCGAGCTTTGCGAGGCGTGGACGACCGGAGTCCCGTCCGAAGGAGGCTGCGACGTCAGAACTTGGTTGTAATCTCTCTTCGTTTATTATTTAATAGATGATTATGATTATGGTTCCACTCCGTTTTCCATCATGTTAATGCGAGTAATATCCTTTTCCGATCGATGTTTAGTTACGTATGTCCGGTTTATATGCTTGTATCCGTTCATTTCTTCCATGTGCGTGTGTTCATCCACGGAGATCGTGGAGGGATTGTGATCCGCCGAGGTCGAGGAACGGGGGACACTTCTTCTTCGGATCGTGGCGTTGGAATCCGGGTAGGCTTCTATCCCAAGTATTTCATTCGTAACTAGGAACCCGCGTCATAGCATTGTTTGATTGTTGCTAGACCCCTCGCCGAGCTAGTAGGGATCGCCTCTCGTCCGCAGAGGGGATTTACCTCCTCAACAATTTGGCGACTCCACCGGGGATTCGTCCGGATTTCACTGTCTCGTTTGTGTTGTCTCGCTTTGATTTTTTTATGTTTTTCTTTGCTCGATGAACCTTACCCGGGTTGGATTCTTTCATTGTTTTTGCTCCTTGGTTTGCTTAGCTTGCATTGGTCACGCTTACGGAGCAGCACTTGTTTTTTAATTTTCTTTGAGAAACTCGATCGGCGCGGTTTATAACTCGACAGTCGCGCCAATTGGCGCACGTTGCCTTTGTCCCAGCCCGCGCCAATTGACTTCACGCGCCGGTTTCCACACTTACGGTCGCGCCACCCCTGTAGGTTTTTTGAGTTTCCTCATTTTTGAGCTCTCCGGATTTGATCGGTGTTTTTCTTCGCGATTTTATGACTGCTCGAGTGTGTTGGAGTCCCTGTTTGATTTGGGAATTCACCTTTGTCCTTTGGTTGTTTGCTTTTATCTACCGATTTCACGTTTTAAGCCCTAGGGCATCTAGTGGCTTAGTGTATCGAGCCCTCCTTGGGAGTTTTGGTGTTTTGATGATCCCTGTCAACTATCCGATTGATTCTCTCGCATCCTCTAAGTAGTTGTTCGTTGTTTCATTGCGACTTTTGGGTGATTTTTTTTCATTCCTTCATTCGAAATTCGTTTGGTCTTGCTTTGGATCTAGATCACACGGTCCATTGGAAGCTTTTGAGTCTTTTTCTTTGCTTTGAGAGACTTTGGTCGATTTGGGGATCCGATTGCTTGTGTTGTTGAGTGAAATGTGTTTGTTTCGCTCTCTTGAATATCGTTTCTCAAGTTGCTCCATTTGTTTTCAAGTTTGTTTAGTGCATATTAGCCATTAAACATTGAAAAATCATCTCTTTTGCTTTTGTTAATTAGTGCAAATTGTGATCTTTTCCATATCGCTAGTGATTAGTGTTTTGAATGAAAAGCTTTCAATTTCATTAGTTGCATTAGGGATCTCATTGTTTGTCTTCCGTTCATTTCGTTTGTATAAAAGCTCTCAACTCTTCTCTAACTAGTTTTCATCGAACGAAATGTTGCATCGTGGCATATAGCTTTGCATTTAGGAGACACTACATACGATAGGGCTCGGAAATTGAAACTTAATTGAAGATCAAGCCGTAAAATTTATTCAATTAACCTAAGGCAAGCATTGGAACTTAACGAAACATATTTAGAAGAGTCTAGGCTAGAGACGTGTTCCGACGTCGTTAAACCTAGCAGTGTCGTTCGCTCTGTTGGCTTTAGACGAGCGCTAGTACGGACTTGCGCTCCCCGTACTCGTCGCGTATATAAAGGGAGACCCCTATAGGTTTTCAATCCTTTATCCACGGGAAGCCGAGTCTACCGCCCTATGCCGTGATACACCGAACACGGCATTCGGGGAGACTACTGCACGTACGGAAAGTCCTTGGTCGATTTCTGTTTCATTATTGAAACCAAGGTGTATATTGCGGTTCACGGATATTTGGTACACCCTTTGTGCCTAGTTTTTTCTCCGAGTAGTCATTTGGTCTTTTTCGACTCCCTAAACTTGAAAAAGACCGTCAAGCGCTTGTCCTCTCACGCTTGTGTCAACTACGAAAGAGATAGAGTCATCTTTTTATCGTTTCTCGACTCTTAAAATATGAAACGGTAGAATTTCTTACTTTCCAATGTGGTAAAATTAATCGCCCACGATTACACACCCGTTTAGACTTTGCTTGTTGACCGTTTGATCGTGTGTCTTAACTCTTTTTTCCGACCCGTGTGTGGTTTCGAGTTTTCATGGAAAATTTTTCGAGTTTACCAACCAAGGAACCCCTTCGGAAGGGAATCTGGTCATTTTCCTCCTTTTGGAAATGTTGGTGCTCCTTACATGGCGACGTTGTCCCTTCCCGGGTTAATTGTTGGGTTGCTCGTTTGGTTGTTCTCAACCTCTCGTTGTCCCGAATAACTCCGCTCACCGTTCGGTCGGTTCCTCCACGGAACAACATCATGTTGATTCCAATGTGGACCTCTCCCCTTCTTCGCTCTGTTTCTGCGTCCTCATCTTCTACTTCGCCCGGTGAAAGTCCGGATTCAAGTAACCGGGTGGCTAAGAAGAAGAAGAAGAAGAAAAAGAAGAAGAAGTCCGATAAGCGAGAGGCTAAATGTGCAGCTCACGCCTCCGTGATATCTCCTCTTGATAAACCTTCCAACCCTCCACGGAAAGTCAAGTTCCCTTGCTCGTTGTGCACGGAGACCATCTTCTTCGAGACCGCCCCCGGCATTCCCAAGGTGCTCGAAGTATGGTCCAACGCCGCCCACGCGTTGCCTTTGGCTTCCGGGAGTCAAGTTGGGGGGCACGTCTTCGACTGGTATTGATAAGAACTCCAAGAAGCGAGGGTAAGATCACCAATCCCCCGTAAGTTGTGTGAAGGGCACCATGCCATTCACCTTTGTCCTTATATGGATGAAGCCAAGCAAGTCTTGGACAACCCCAGCTCGGTTCTACACCACACCTTCCACCTGGTTATAATCGGCTTTCTTTGAGTCCTCCGCCGGTCGATCCTACGATTGGTCAAGAGTCATCCTTGGTCGATCCCACTCCCCCGGAAATTCAAAATCACGAATCCGTCCCCGACCAACCATTGGTCGTGGGATCGGTTGAGCGGCCCCGCCCATGGTACACCGTGTCTTTTACGTCGAGAGTGGATCTCACACCCCCCATGTCCTTCGATCTCTTCGATTCTTCGGACTTGGAGAAAGATTCTCATGTCCCCGTACTTCAAGAAGCCCTTCCTCCGCCTCCCATGATGGAGGCTGCCCGAGAGGATATCCCTCCCTCCTTCGAGATGGAGGTCGTGGAGGATGCTTCTTCTACCGTAACATCAGGGGGAAGACCTTCGCTTGTCGATGGTAGCCCCTCACGAGTAGTTTGGTCGCTTCCTTTGATCGGAATCGATTTGCAAGATTTCGCCTTCCGTCTTATGTGCCTTTCGAGATCACAGTCACGGGGCTCTTGGTCCGGGTTGTACCCGGCACCATTATAGACGAAGGTGCCTCTCGTTAGTATTATGTCTTCAACTACACGGCAAGCTTTCGGTTCACCGCCGCTTGCACTTTGTTACGTGAATTTGTTGACATTCAATAGAAGAACCCGAGTCAACCGTTGGGGATCCTTCCAAGGTTACTCGTTACTTTGGGAGGTAAAATCGTCCATATGGACGTGATGGTCGTTCCGGGAGCCCTTTGGATTTCAATGCGCTCTCGGGGCGCGATTACACCTATGCCATGGGAGCACTTGTCTCCTCCCTCTTTCGCGTAATGTGCTTTCCACATGAAGGACGGATCGTGACCATTGATCGACTTTCGTTCTTTGGTCCTAATATGGCATCCGGTCCGCCATCACCCCCCTCCCGGTTTCTATCCACCCGTTGTATCTGCTCCACCGCGAGTCAACTATGTGGCTACTTACCCACGTGCCCTGCTCGATGATGATGCCGTTGTGCATAATGTGCTTTGGGGGCATTGGGCCTCGACTTCCGGGGATGTTTCCCTTCCATCAGGAGTGGAACTCTTGGAAGCACCGCCTTCTTGTTCAGTTTGATGTAAGTCGGTTAGAGCACGGTTTCCCCCCTGGGTCAAGCTCTTTAAAAAATGAAACCAGGATCTCGGAGCATGGTTCTTTTCCTGTGTCAAGCTCCTTAAAAAATGAAACAAGGTTGTTGGAGCATAGTTCCTTGTCTTGTGTCAAGCTCCTTAAAAAATGAAACACGGGTGTCTGAGGACAGTTCTTTTAATGTGTCAACCTCGTTAAAATAATGAAACACGGTCCTGTTCAATTCGAGTCTTTGTTTAGATCTCGTAAAATCCCAGTCGAGTCTTTTCTTTTGATCTCGTAATTTGAACCTTCACTCCATCTCGCTTTTTCATATGGATCGAAGCTTGGGGGGCATGTACCTTGAATTGAGTCACCATGTCCGGGGAGGGCATGCTTACTTTTTCAAGCATAGTTTGTTTCCGTTTCAAGCTTGTGTAAAAATGAAACCTGGGTTTCAAGCATAGTTTATATTTGTTTCAAGTCTGGTGTAAAAATGAAACCAACTTCAAGCGAGTTTCACGATTTCAAGCTTGTGTAAAAATGAAACCATGCCAATTTTACCCCTTGTGATTGTCATTTTATCGACTGTTTTACCGGATAAGCCTTGGTTTTCTCACTCCATCGTCACTATCCGCTGGCCGATCATATGCCTTCACTTGGTTATTTTACCCGTTCCCCGAGGAACCGCTGCAATGAGTGGTCTTGTTAGCCGAGCCTCTTGACTTTTATCATGTTTTGAGTAGTTCCACCATTACGGAACCAGTTGCTACCCTTTATACCACTCGTTCCTCCGGGAGGAGTCACCTTTCAGCTCTTTTCGACTCTCTAAATATGAAAAGATTGTTGAGGCCCTTGTCGTTTTGATCTCGTTAAAATGGACACGAATCGACATTCACCCGAGTATAAGTTTAACCCTTTTTGGTCGGGATGGATTGATTACGAAAAAGGAATACCCTAGCCTATCGCGACTAGGAGGTTTTTCCGGATATTGTTTTCTACCTTTTTCGGATCCGGGGAACTATTTACGAAAAGGGACCTATAGAGTTTTCTTTTTCTGCTGTCTTTTCAAAATATCTAAATATGAAAAGACGCCGAGTTCTTCCTTTGTCGGACTCGTTAAAACCTCGATGACATCGGATTCGGTCGAAATGACGTTCTCCGAGTTCCTCCTTCCTAGGACTCGTTAAATGCACTAGGATGGATTCGCCCGAAGAGCGAGACTTATATTACAAGAATATGCTATCCCCTTCAAAGCTTGTTATTAAAAATAATTGGGGTACTCGCCGGAAATGGTGGGGGAAAATGGAACCATCGTCGTTATCGTCGAGCAATGATGTCGCTCTTGAACATGGCACTAGTCCGCATTCGTGTCGGGTTGGGGACATCTCATCTCGTTGCTTCACTTTGCCTCCGTGGGTTTGGGTAATCCCTTTTTACCTCTCATCCGTTCATTGACTCGTCACCGTGACCTCGATCCGTTGATGTCAAATACTTCCAAATCCACCGTCGTGTCGTTTATATGTTCAAGATAAGTTGGCCTCTGCAAATATCAACCTCCCTCTCGTTTCTCATACGATTTTTGATTCACAATAAAACATCATGTTCCTCTCGTCTCGTGTCGATGATGTGGGAGTCATTATGGCCCACCTTCGATCAAGATCACTTCTGTCGACATCAACTCATTATCCAGGGAAAGTTGGTCTAGAGACTCCTTATGGTACCTTGGAGCCTCGCATGCCTCAATGGCAGGGTTCATCGCATTCGACGTGAGGTTTACATCATTGACCTCCGATCGAGTGACTCTACGGGTGTTCGACGTCAGCCTCATTTATTCACACGCCGTAGATTGTACCCGTAGTACCTTGAGGACCATTGTCATTATTGGTGGTTTCTCTCGCGTCCGGTACCGACTTTCATCATTGGTCGGTAATCGGACGATGTTCTTGCATGTTCGACTTCGACTCACATATTCACATGCCCGAACTTGTACTTTGTTTGGGTCGAGATGGAGCGCAAGACCCCGGATTGTGTCTCGTTGTAATCCAGTGCTTCGATTGTGGATTATTATCATTATGTACATGACTCATTGATTGGATGGCCGCGACCATACCCGAGTCTATTTGTTTGATCTCGGTTGGATGGTCTGCGCCCATACCTCGGATCCGGATTATAGCATACTCTGTTTCGGATGGCTGCGTCCATACCACTTATACATCATGTACTTGAGATATCGAGTTGTATCTTTCTCGCGCAGAGTTTTCCGACGGCGGGCCTTCGCTTGAACATGTTCTCGTAAAGCATTTCACCCCTCTCTCTCTCGGGCCTCATACTTTAGGGGGGCATCACGTTACACGAGTAATTTTTCACCATCCCTACCATTCCCCGTCCCGCACAATGGAGGACTCATTTTGTGACTCGTGAACATTGTCATGCCTTGAAAACATCATCAATGCATTCCTCTAAGCATGAGCTTTATTTTCCCTTGAGACATCTCCTTGCAAGAATCATGAAAAACATCCCTTTTGGCATTGGCGCTGGGTAGGCGATTTCGGTACTCGCGCCAATGGGGAAAATCTCGCAAAGAGGTCGCGCCAGCGGCGCTCTGCTCATAGAGCAGCAATCGCGCCACCCAATTTAGGGATCTGCTTTTTTAAATAAAGATGGCGGAAGTTGAGTTCCAACAAACTCACAAACCATTGCCTATCTTGAGTTGGGAGATTTGGGCTGCTGGGAGTTCTATGGAGGGGAAGTGGTTTTGCCACCTCCCATGGAACCTTTTTTGTTGATAGGGCCAATCCCATAATAATAGGGATCCCAACTCCCTCCTTCCCCCATCTATAAAAGCCTCGCTCAAATCCATGGCAAGCTAGTCTTGAAGTGCCTAAGCTACGAATCTCCATATTCCCAAGAGCCTTTGTGTTGTAAAGAATCCCCTCTTTCCCTTAAGGCTGACTCAAGTAAGGAGACCATTGTCGAGAGACTCCGGAGAGGTTTTCCCTTTCCTTGGCGAGCTTTGCAAGGCGTGGACGACCAGGGAGACCCGTCCCAGAAGGAGGACTGCGACGTCGAACTTGGTTGTAATCTCTCTTCGTTTATTATTTAATAGATGATTATGATTATGGTTCCACTCCGTTTTCCATCATGTTAATGCGAGTAATGTCCTTTCCGATCGATGTTTAGTTACGTATGCTCGGTTTCTATGCTTGTATCCGTTCGTTTCTTCCATGTGCGGGTGTTCATCCGCGGAGATCGTGGAGGGATTGTGATCTGCCGAGGCCGAGGAACGGGGGACACTTCTTCTTCGGATCGTGGCGTTGGAATCCGGGTAGGCTTCTATCCCAAGTCTTTCATTCGTAACTAGGAACCTCGCGTCATAGCATTTTTTTGATTGTTGCTAGACCCCTGCTGGGCTAGTAGGGATCGCCTCTATCCGCAGAGGGGATTTACCTCTTCAACAACTGTTTATGCCTTTGAGGCTTTATAATTATATACAAAAGGTTTTGTAACCAATTTTGGTTCTAATCCATAGGTTACTCAACAAAATCCTAAGAATCCTCTAAGTCCTCAATTAATTCCTAAAATCTCTTCTTTATCTCTTGAAGATCTCAACACTCAACTAAATACTAAGGATCCTCCATAAATCATTAACTACTTTCTAATCTAAGATTTAAAATATTTTATAATATCTCAATCCACACCAATCACTCATCAATCACTCATGTTCTCCTAAATTCGAGAACATTTACAAATATGCCTATCCATAATTAATTAAATCCTATTCTAAATGTCTCACATAAATCACTCAAAATATTGAAAATTACATTAATTAAATACTTAGGAAAACCAACTCTTTTGGAAACCACAATACCCCTTAGATTCTACTAAATGTACAAAATTTTGGAATCATGATGCTCTTACATCAGACTCCCAAGGTAGAAAATAAGCATGATCTCCATATCATGTGCTTCAAATCTTTGTCCTCCTGGATCCCATACTTTGTTCTGTAATTTGTCTCTGGCTGTTGCTGTTGTTTGTTGATGTTCTCCAGGTCTCCACACTTTATGTTGCATTTCTCCACTGGTTATGCTCTCACAGTCTGTTGTTGTCTTTCTCTTGCTGTTGTTGCTTTTCTTCCTTGTTGTTCTCTTCTTCTGAGACACCTTCATCATTAACATTCTCATTCTTTCAATCTCTATGTCCAATTTATCTTATGACTGGTACTCTCTCTACCCATTATTGTTGCACTCTATCCACTCATCTTCAAACTGTTATTTGTTATCTTCTCTTTGAAATTGTTGGATTCTTACTACCGCCCTTACATACTTACCCTCTTGTTGCTTCTGAATTTCTATATCATCTCCAAACAACCTCTGTTCAATATCTACAATTTCACTTTCACAAAGTAAACTGTTTTTTGGCTCGCTGACTGCAATAACATTTTCTTCGAGCCACTGATTACAATTCCATTCTCCTTCATCTTTATTATCCTTGAAGAAAAAAATTTGTTCATCCTCATACTACCTTTGAACTTCACTCTTACCTTCAAGATATAAGATGTCCTCCATCCCCTTTATTACAGCTATGTTTGTATCTTCTTCATCATCTGCAAATACATCATAAACTTGACAAATTAAACTCACCTAATTTTCATTAGATGTTATACACATCTCTTCTTCTTTGACTGTAATTTCCTCTTTACTTTTAGGCTCTCGCAACAATTCTTCTAGCACTCTAATTTCTTCTTTATACTTAAAAAGTATAAAGTCATCTCTAGCCTTTCTCATAACATCCCCAACAATTGTTCTTCCTTTTGGCTGCCCATGATAGTCAAACGTCTCACAAGATATTCATCTTGTCCTTCCTTTACATCTTCACTTTATTCATCAAAGAAAATACCTTGCTCAAGTTTACAAAAGTAAACTTTTTTTGCTTGCTTTTGGCTCCCAATATAAGCCAAACTTCCTATGTTTCCAACTCTATCAGTATGCTGAAAAACAACATCTTCCTTCAACTGTGTATGAGTTTACTCATGAGACCTAACTGTCTCATATTTCTTCTTTAAAACATAATTCAAATTATGTCTCTATGCTTCCTCTTCTTTGAAAACACCCAAAGATTTTCCATCATCATCTATTACACCTGCAACCATACAAAAATTATTAATTTCAAAATCATTAGGCCCAATTTCCCCAACTGATTCTGATGTTTCAGCCATCACTGGTCCGTCTTCAAGTTCAAAAGAAACTTGTTCTTCTCCAGCAACTTCATTTTGTTGTAGCTCCACTCCTTTGAGCTTCTCTATTCTCAATTAAACATTCATTATCTGCTCAAACTTCCTCAGCTCCTCTTTTAGCTGCATATTCACCTGCTGCTTTCTCTTCTCTTGTAGCCTATGCCACTTCACTTTCTTTCTCATAATACAACCATACCTCTGGTCTACCTTATTTCTCTGCAACATATCCATAAAAAATCCAATTTGGAACTTTATCTCAACTTTCTCTCTATCAATTTCTTCTTGACTTATCTTCCTTTCCATGCCATTTTCTTTGACGTATTTCTTCTCTCTTCTTTTGTTGTGGCTTCTCTCTGAACCTATGCTATGACTATCAGTAGTCATTCTTCTATCTTTTGTGAACTGCATCTGTTCACTTGTGAATTGCACTAAGCCTCTCCTTCTCAGCAAGTCTCCATACTTGTCGCAAGTACCTCACCAATCCTTCTCTCCTTGGTCTTTTGGTAACACTAGTTCTCTATCTCTGGAAATTCTATTTGAGCACTCCTTTGCTCCTTGGCTTCAGCAATTCTACTTTCTTCTGAGAACACTCTTGTCCTCTTTGTCCAACCTCAACTGGATTCTTCAGGTTCTTTGCCACGTTTCTTCAGAGTATCCACTTTACTCTGCCTTCAAGAACACAAATGGTTCTTCTTTTCTTTACAACTTTCATTGTTGTCCTTGCTGAGATATTCCTCCTTTTTATACAACCTGCAAAACTCAAACTAGAGTTAATATAAAACACTACCTATATGATTTCACAAGTAGTCTTCTTCCACTCTTCACATCTGAATAGACCTTCATTCTTCACAAGAAAACAACCATCACTTTGTCATATTTTACTGTCTGACTTTTCTCTGCACTTGTCTCCATCTTTTCAAATTTACAATCTGACTCCTTTCACTCTAATCCACAATTACGTTGAATCTCACTCTGTTTTTCTACCAATGTCTTCTGCATAGTTTAACTCTGTCATCATCATCAAAACTCTGCTTGTTCTAAGTTTCTCCCAAAAGAGCTTTTAACTCTTCTCTGATACAAAATGATGCAACCATAAGGTCGCAATTAAATAAAATGCACCACATGCAAAGTTAGCGGAATTGACCTCACATTTACTCCCCTTAACTTGACCTCCTTATTAATTTTAACAAACGCATGCGGAAGTTTTAACCATAGTTGATAACTCATTATAAAATTTGCCTTTATGTATTCTTGCCTCTTCACCTTACCTTATCTCATCCACGGCTTTACATTATACAAATACTTCAGACTTGTGGGTTATGGCCCACATACTCCTTTATACACACGAGGCGAATTAAATATATTTCATACATACATACTTTAGCGATCAACAATACTAATTTAAAATAGACCATAGATAAACCCAAACCATTACCTGTATACACGCGAAACTGCCTACTGTAGGGTCCAAAATACCTTGAACCAATCACAGCGCATCGCAAGTTGTTTGCCCGCAAGTTTAATGTTATACCGTTAATGCTAAACCATAAATCTTGTGAAGTGCACTATTGCGTAGTGCTGACACGTGGCTTCTCCCGTCGCATCGCAACGCCCGATCCTTTCCACTTCACATCGCAATCAAAACCTTTTCACTTGCGAACTCTTAATACTAAATTTTATTTCCTTCGAATTGCAAAGTTGCATACTGTCGACACGTGGCCTCCCTCATCACATCGCAGCTTTAGAACTTTGTCACATCGCAAGTAAAACACTTTACTTTGCGAAGCCTTCGCGCTATCCATTATCTTTTGTGAAGTGTAAAATATCAACTCATTTTCCACCATTGATCTATTTCCCTGATCTAATCGTGGTCGTCCTTTCACCTCTTTGGATTTCTCTAAGTGTTCACTGCCTTCTTCGCTTTTCACTGCTTATGCCACTCTATTTCTATATTATCTTCCCGCGACTCCTCCTTATCTTATTCAGTTTTCTTTAATGTGAATCTCTCTTGTGCTTTTCCTCTTCCTTAAAGGCATTGATCTCTCCTTTTTAATTCTTCTCCATGCTTCAACCTTTGGTCAACTTCTGTTCTATAGAATGTCATTGCTCTGCAACATAGTCTTCTCCATGTTACTTCTCCTTTGCTCATTCAGACTACTTCAAGTCTTATCTCTCCTAAGCTTATTCTGTCTCATTTAACGCTATCTCTAACATGAACACATAATACTCTCTGTCTTATTCCTTTGAATCATAATTACTCGACCTGTACATAATTTATCTGCACAATTTACTTCCATAAAATTGTATTCTCACCTATTAATTCTCAGGCTGGAATCTGTCCAGATTCTAACCAGCCATAAGTCCTTTATCACTCAGAAAGACTTATACAATCAACTCGAATTAATACACTGATATCAAATTCTTTCTATTATGGATCACTCATCACATAACAGAAATGACACACAATCAAACAGAATTCGACTTCTCATTAAACAAATAAATGTACAAATATAAGAAAATCTGTTTACAATTTGGCTTTGGCCTGATACACCTTTTACATAGCCCTTTTCTCCTTACTCTCTCTCTCTCTGTCCGTAGTCATACAATTTAGCTTTCTATCTAAGAATGTTACTCTTTTTTCTTCTACCTATATATCTATTGTTTGTGCCTTTGAGGCTTTACAATTATATACAAAAGGTTCTGTAACCAATTCTGGTTTAGATCCATAGGTTATTCAACAAAATCCTTAGAATCCTCTAAGTCCTCAATTAATTCATAAAATCTCTTCTTTATCTCTTGAAGATCTCAACACTCAACTAAATCCTAAGGATCCTCCATAAATCATGAACTACTTCCTAATCTAAGATTTACAATATTTTAGAATATATCGATTCACACCAATCACTCATCAATCACTCATGTTCTCCTACATTCGAGAACATTTACAAATATGCCTCTCAATAATTAATTAAATCCTATTCTAAAAGTCTCACATAAATCACTCAAAATATTTAAAATTACATTAATTAAATACCTAGGAAAACCAACTCTTTTGAAAACCATAATACCCCCTAGATTCTACTAAATGTACAAAATTTTGGAACCATGACGCTCCTGCATCAAATTGTATGAGCCTTAAATGATTGATGATCATGAAGAGAATGTTCAGATTCCATTTATAGAAGAATTTTCTCGTAAATATTTAAATCAGTTGCAGAAAGACTTAATTCTTGACAAGAGAATAAGGACTTCACATAGATGCAATGTGGAGTATATTTGAGTGGGGCTCAAAGGTAACAATCCAAGTAAATCAAGGTGGATTAAGGTCGGGAAAGTGAGGGAGTTGTACCCCTCACTTACTTGTTGAGTAAAAGCAAACTTTTGGTGGTACAAAATCTTCTAGTGGGGAGGAATGATCCAGAGGATAAAAAATATGCTCAAAAATAAATGTGCTCAAATTCTCCCAAAATCGACACCAAATCGTAGATCTTGTCGTTCTGATTCCAACGACGCTTGAATCACCTTAATCTCACACCGTATGAGGAAGTTATCGTGTTCTAAATTTTTTGGCAAACAGTGAAAAAGTCAACTTGCAGGGTTGACTGGGAAGTGTACGACTGCCATGTGGCAGTTCAGATGCTGACGTGGTGCTGACGACGACAGCGTGACAGAGCAGTACAATTTTTAGACAGGCCAATCCCATGAGGACAAGTGGCATGATCTTACAGGGGTAGTTGGCGTGTTTTTATTAGTTGACAAGTTTTTGTTTTGGGCAATCAAAGCGAAAAATTTTGGTTTATGGAATGACCGACCTCCTCGGGGTTTGACCACACAACCTCATAACACATAACCGTATGCCTTACTACTATACCACACATTGTTTCTTATTATACAAGGTGGGTTTTTTTAATTTATTGTGTACCTATTCTGCTGTTTTTTTTTTGGGGGGGGGGGGGGTGGTGGGGGGTGAGGTCCAAGTCGATGGGCTTGCCCGTTTAGCCCCAGGATGGCATGACCTAGTGCAAAGTGGAGAGGGGCGGGGGGCATGGCCCTAGTCCCAAGCTCTATGGTATTCAACATAACCAATGGGGAAAACCATCGGAGGGGTAGGCGCATGGCACGCTTCCTGCTCTTGTGCCCAGTCCACGATCCTTTTAACTGTTATGCGACCAGTAGCAGGGTCAATGGAGCACGTGGCCTCTAGCCGGCACCGCTTGTCATATTATATTCCATGTGACCTACCTGAAGGAAGAGAATAAGGGCGCGAGTGTCAAATTAACGATTCGATAAATTGCACCTTTTTCGATAGGTTTTGTGGTAGATCCTGCCACTTTTATTTATGAAAATGTAGTTGTACAAGGCCACAAAAGTCCATATTCGTTGCCAATTTTTATAGAAGGCTGATTTTGCAAAACAATTAGCAGGGAAATGAAGAAGGAGGCCTAACTTGGGCTATTTTTCAGCCTTTTTGAGCCCAATAAGAGCCTACACAGAGGTTTTTGAATGTTCTAAACGCAACAATAGTGTTATTTTTGAAATTTGAGCATTGTATGTTGATGTAATTACATATTTGAGCATATAATTTACATGTCCAAGATTGGAAGCTAGACCCAAATATGTAGCCCAGGAGGGGTGAACTTTGTCTTCAAATTGTTGTTTTGTGATGCTACTTGTTGTCTATTTTTCACTGTTAAAATCTGCAAAACTTTACTGAGTTTACTAAGTTTATGTACTTTTGCAATTTCGATCTATTGCCCATAAGACATAAACTACCTTGCAAAATTTAACAAGAAACCTTCAATTTTAATTTCAGACCATGAGTAGTTAGTGATTAAGAGACTTTGATATTACATGATGATGAGTACATAGTCCTTTTATTAATTTAATTCAATATGCATCTAAAGACAAACTAAATGTATTTGATGCAATATGTTTGTTTGTTTCTCTAAGCTTGTTGCAATGAATGGCACTTTGAATGCATTCCTCTTTTAGGGTTGCTCAACAACAAAAAACACAATTTTGTACATTTCTCCATTTGTTCTTGAGAACATGTACATTAGTTTTGGCAATTCTTTGATAGTTGTTTTCTAGGATACATTGGACTTGTACATGAGTGGAGTTTGCATGTTACACACTTAACCATGATATTATGCAGCATGGCTACCTTTCCAATTGTACAAGTTGTTGCTGATCTTTTTTTTTAGGTCCAATTTAGAGAGATGAATATTTGATGCAATACATTTTAAGCTTCTTGAATGCCTTACCTGCATGTGTTGAGGTATGAATTAAGATTTTCCTTTGTTGTAGAAAATGTCGTGGACTATTCATGAAGGTAAATATTGCTGCACAATTGGCTCAAGGATAAATGTTTGTTATATCAAGCATTTCATTTGGGAGGATTGTTGGGCCAAAATTTTGAGTCTTATAATATTTGTAGTGATGGAAACAATAGTTTTGGTCCTCCACCCCATTTAAATGGCACCAAAAAAATTGACAAATAAAGAAAACATTATCAGAAGTTCATTTTGTTCATCCTTAAAATTCTGAGGGAAATCTACCTTAAAAGAGAAAATATATTTAACAGATTGGTCTTAATTTGAACCAACCATCCTTCCATTGTGTTGTTCCACATGAAAAATGGAATAAAATAAAATAGCATTGACATGCTTCTCCTTGAGTAATTAGTCAATTATATTTTTGGATATGATATTCTTGTCTTTCTCGTGTCTATGACAATTCTGTCTCTAAATTGTTGAGTTCCTCCCCATAGTCCTACTGCCATCATTTTTTCTCTTCTTAATGGGCCTCCTCCCGAAGCTTCTTCCAAGTCCTCTTGTATTTCTTACAAGCAATATTTTCTTATCGTTAAGAGTCTCTGCTTGGTTATTATTAAAAAGGGTTTCATCAGGTCTCCCCATAGCCTGGGACTCAACTTCTATCTTTGTTGATTCTACCCTTTCCTTACTCCAGTTTCTCCTCTCTACCATGAGAGTAGCTCATTTTACTTTATTGCATCTTATGATGATTGTATTCTTATAGCCGATGTCACGAATTTTGGTAGGGTTCACTTTTTCTTATTGTAAACCCACTTTGTTTTAATGGTTTTATCAAATGAGAGGTGTTTTTTTCCCTTTCCTCTATCTCCTTCACCTCTCGAGTCTCATCTACTTCCCGCAATGTGTCCAGTGGGGGGGAGTAAAAGAATTTTTTTCAATCACTAGCTAATCAAAGTTTGGACCCCCTCAAGTTATAGAGTGGGAATTCTGACGGATGAATAGCCAACGAACGTATAGTTTTATGAGGTAAGCAAGGGAGAAAAGGTTTATTTTCTACTTGTTTCTTAGGCTACATGATCACTCAACATAGATCAAAATCTATAGAGCTAGCTAGAAGTATTTATGAGCCTTTGAAATCATTGGTGTTATAGATATCTATCATTTACAAATTTTTGGTAAGGATGTGAATCTATACTATTACACTCTTTTACTTCTAATTGTTATTTCAAGTTACCAAGATACATATTTGGATATCCATATGACAAGTTTAGGAAATAATTGGATATGATGCATTCTGATACAATATATGTAATTATTACTACATATACATATACATATACATATACATATACATATACATATACATATACATATACATATACATATACATATACATATACATATACATATACATATACATATACATATACATATACATATACATATACATATATATATATATATATATATATATATATATATACAAATAAAATGCATATACATATACATATACATATATATATATATATAATGCCATAAAGCATATTAGAGAGTGTGCATATACTACCTTCAACTATAAATTAATGACGATGCTTTTAGGAATATTTAAAACATTTTGACCTTTTAACATGTTTGTTGCTCCCATTTGTGTTTGAACTGGTACCAATGTTATGAGAACTGTCTCGCTATGAATTATTGAAAGCATTTAAGTTTGAAGGCTATAAATGCCTTTACACTAATAAAACCACATAGTGTATTGGTTAACCACTGAGTGAGTTGGTGTCCTTGCCATGTTTGGAAACCATTGGCTATCCAAAATTGTATATATATTATCTATCACCATAACATAAACAAAATCCAAAGTAATATGTTTCAACACTAATGTGTGGGATTAATAATTTCCACTGGGAACATTGAAAATTTGTAGTAGTTGAACTTGAAATCGTAAGCTTAAAACTCAAGTCAAAATATTACACTAATTATAAGCATTCATTGCTCTCTTGGACGACTGTGTGTGTCCCTGTGGTTGATGCGCACAGCCAGTGCGCGCCCTAGCTAACCTTCCTTCTTGCAGCCATGGCCACTGGAGGGGGATTCGAACCCCTCCCTCTTCCTCCGGAGGTGAGCGCTTTCAAGACCCTGGTGGCCTCTTGCAACAAACGCCCTCCTTCAGCAATGCAATAGAAAGTCGTTAAAAAAATGGACAGTATCCCCACGGTGGCCCTCCCAGAAGAAGAAACATGCAGATCTGCCCTAAATCTCGCAGAGAGAGGCCTCATAGGGCAGTTCACGGGCCTCTGGCCATCTCCCAAAGTAGTGGAAGATTGGGTACAGAGGAACTGGATCCCATTAACCAAAGAAGGCATAGAAAGTTACTTTGTTGGCAAAGGCTTCTTTGTGTTTGTTTTCGAAAGTGCAGAGGATAAAAGTCTCTTTTTTAGGAATGGCCCATACTTCATGGGGCCGCAATGCCTATATCTAAACACGTGGTCGCCTGACTTTGATCCCTCCCAAGACGTGCCCTCTGCAGTTCCAGTTTGGATGCATCTCCCCCATTTCCCTTTGCACTGCTAGCACCAAAATTTCCTTCAGATTATCAGCAATGCCCTAGGAAAATATATTGACCAAGATGTAAGCAAAGACCAGTACTCTTGTGCCCACATCTGTGTCGAAGTAGATCTGAAAGAAGGGCTTCTAGAAGCAATCAAACTAACAGTAGCCCAATGGTCCCATGTTCAAGAGCTGGACTATGAACAACTCCCCTTCAAATGCAGACATTGTCACGGGTATGGACACTTCGCAAGACATTGTAAGAAAAAGGCCGAAGAGCAATCTGAGAAAACTAAGGGTGAGCAATGGAACCTAGTCCAGAAAGCAACCCAACCAAAAGGAAGTGGGAAAGGCAACTCAAATGGGAACACCTCTACAATCCAAGTCAACAAACATAGGAGCTCCATCCCCATCCAGGATGTGGACTCAATCCCCAATGACAAGGAAAGCACCCCTGCAAACTCTCCAGAATCAGCCCCAGACAACGTGGAACAGAATGTGCCTTCCACCTCCAACAAATAAGACGAAGAAACATTCCTTCTTAGAGCCTCTCAAGACAGCCCTTCCAACCCTTCATACACAGAAATCACAAAAAAAAGCCGACAGACAACTCTTGCTCCTTAGAGGATGAGACCTATGAGAGACTGTCAAAAAGAGTTGGAAGGAAATCCCACAAAGAAGGCAGGGAAGAGGAGGCAGAAAGACTAAAAATGCAAGGAAGGAAACCCACAATAGAGATGTATATTGGGAGAAATACCAGAGTAAGGCCTCCCAAGGGAGGATTCATCAATCCCTCCCTTGGTAAATAATGCATCTAGTCTCTTAGAATTTCAGAGGCTTGGGGAATCCATCGAAAACTAAATATGTCAAAGACCTCTTGAAAATAGACCCCCTAGACATTCTTATGCTCCAAGAGACTAAAATCGAAGGGCTTTCCCTTCATGTCATCAGAGAATCGAAGTGGAAGAAAAATGCAGGCAAAGCAGTAAGCTCAAGGGGCTGTTCAGGTGGATTAGCTACCCTATGTTCTGATGAACTCTTCCAACTGAACAACTCCTTTGAGACCCATCATTGGATCTTCACCGAGCTACAACAATGCACAAGTAAGTTGACCTTTACCTTATTCAATATTTATGTCCCTGTACTTTATGCTGAAAAAAGAGAGTGCTGGAACTCTCTTTCTGCCTACCAAGAGCAACACTCCCCCATCAACATCATTGTGGCCGGAAATCTAAATATAATCCTGAAACCGAGAGAAAAGAGGGGAGGTAACAACATCAAAGATGAAATGCTACCCTTGGTGGAAGATCTTATTCAGCAGTGGGATCTTCTAGACTTCAATCCTGTGAGAGGCCTTTATACTTGGACCAACAACAGAATCGGGGAGGACCACATTTCAGCCCACTTGGACAGATTCTTAGTCCAAGGCACATTGCTGATAGAAAAAAATATAATCTCAACAAAAATTCTCCCCAAACTTACCTCGGACCACAAGCCCATCCAACTACTTGTGGAATATGAAGAAGACTTGGGCCCAATCCCCTTTTGGTTCAGCCCTCTCTGGATTGAAAGAGAAGTATTCCCGAAACTGTACAAGAAGCCTAGGCCAAACTGGGTCTCCAAGCTATGTGTGGGAGAAAAAACTTAAGGCTACAAAGCATGCCCTAAAAGGGTGGATAAGAAAACCAATTAAAACTCCAACCATTCAAAGAATATAAGTAGTTCAGTCATTGGAGACCCTGCAACTAGAAATGGAAAGAAAAAATATTAGCTTTGAGCTGCTTGACAAAGAGGTGAAAGCTCAAAGCTCCTCCTATCGCTTCTTCCACATGGAAGAAGAATATTGGAGAATCAAATCTCGCAGCTTGTGGCTGAAGGCAGGGGATCAGAACACCTCCTTATTCCACCGTCAATACAGAGCTCGCCTCTCCCGCAATCGCATCACATAAATCACAACAGCTGAGGGACAGATTTGTAAAGGGTTTTAACAAATCAAAGCAGCAGCAGAAAGCCATTTCAAAAACCTCTATGGCCCTAGGATAGATGGCAGCGAAGAGGACACAACTGACCTTCTTTAAAACATCCACCATCTTGTCAGTCTAGAATACAACCTCGCTCTCACTAAACCCTTCTCAAAAGAAGAACTTATCAAAGTCATCTAGTTTATGGAACCCAACAAGGCCCCTGGCCCTGACGGATTCATGATCCATTTCAACAAAATTTGATGGGATATAATCAAATTTGACTTGCTGAGAATGATAAAAGGATTCCTCAGTAAAGCAAAGGTAGGGGGAGGCATCAACTCAACCTTTCTGGCCTTAATCCCGAAAGAAGTCAATCCTGAAATCTTCGACAGATTCAGACCCATCTCCCTTTGCAACGCCTCCTATAAAATTCTTGCCAAAATCCTAGCAAACAAAATCAAACCTCTGCTTGGGAGACTAATCTCCAGCTCCCAAGGGGGATTTTTCAAAGTCAGGCATATCCTGGACAATGTAATCCAAGTGCAAGAAGCCATCCATTCCAACAAGCAGCGAAAATATAAAGGGATGTTGATCAAACTAGATATGGCTAACGCATTTAACAGGGTCAATCTCTCTTTCCTTCACAAAGCCCTCCTCTCGTTTGGATTCTCCTCTAAGTTTCTCAACCTCATAAAATATTGCACAAAAAAGCCCTGGATAGCATTGTTGGTCAACGGGCGCCCTACTTCATATTTTCAAGCTCAGAGAGGATTGTGGCAAGGTTGTCCTCTTTCCCCTTTCTTGTATATTTTGATGGCGGACACCCTTAGCAGAAATGAATGTTGGGGCTCTCCCTAGCATAAGAATATAAAACGGCTTGGACCCCATAAACCATGCCTTCTTTGTTGACGGCTCTCTTCTTCTCGGAGGAGCCTCTTCTAGAATTGCAAAAGCCTTTGACTCTGTCCTCAAAAGCTACTGCAGAGTCACCAGAGCACTTATTAATGAAAGAAAAAGTGTTGTGTATTGATGGAATGTAGAGCAGCATGAGATTACCCGCATTGCGTAGCTCCTTGGCTTCGATGGATTTGCCCAATGGGATAAAATAAAGTACCTGGGATTGCCTTTAACAATTAGGGTCAACAAAAGATCTCTGTGGGCATAAATCATCAGCAAAATCAAGTCCAAAATTGCCTCATGGGGAGGACACTGGCTCACCAAAGGAGGAAAATTGATCCTCATTAAATCTTTGCTGTGTGATCTTCCTATCTACCAAGCTTCCTTCCTATTGGCTCCAAAAAACATCATGGATCAGATCTCCAATCCCTTACGCGAATTCCTTTGGCAGGGAGGAAAAGGAAATCAACGAAAATTTCATTTGGCTAACTGGGAGCTCGTGAAACGACCAACGGAGGATGTAGGCTTGCAAATCCGAGACCCTGCCCTCGCTAATCTCACCTTGGGATGCAAAATTCTATGGAAAATGCACACCAAACCAAAACATCCTGTCAACAAACTTCTTAGATTAAATTACATGCATGGAGCCCCTCTAAGATCACTGTAGGCAGAAAACAGAGTGACCGACACATAGGTATGGAACCTCTGTCATAAAAGTTTAATTTTTTTTTAAAAGAATATATATCGCATCCCAGGTAATGGATGGAGAACAAAGCTGTGGGAAGATCACATTATGGGTCATGACCCTCTCTACAACAATGAATAAATAAAAGAACTGCGAGAGTGGTTGATCCACGTAGGTAACAGCAGCTTACACGACATCTCCTCCTGGGATAGACACGAGAATTGGCAAGGATGGGATCTCCATAGAGCGCCAGTCCACCGGCGCCATCAAAAACTTATCCTTACAGAACAATTGACTGACTTCGCTCCCTCGCACAAGGACATGACTGATAGATGGGGATGTGGTCAATCCGGTGTTCACACCACGGCTACAGGCTATTGCGCTCTTCAACCTCGAAAAGATCGAAACCAGTCCCCCAAGTTTTGGAAGCAGGTATGGGATCCTTTCGGCCTCCCCAAGTAAATTTCTTATTTTGGACACAAATGCATAACAAAGTGCTGACAGGGGACAATCTGGTCAAAAGGAACATTTTTGGCCCTCACAAGTGTGTGCTATGCATAAATGATAGTGAAACTTCGACCCACCTCTTCATTTACTGCATATTTGCAAAAGAGGTTTGGGGCTTCATCCTTAATGATCTACAGGCTTCTGCTCCATACCACAACTCAGTGGTAGAGCTATTTTCTTCCTGGAACCAGTGTTACCCTCACAGCATCCCCAACAAATCTCTTTGGCAAAGAGTCTGGATCTCCATCCCCAAATATGTCTGTTGGCAAATATGGATGGCCCGAAATGAGCAGATCTTCAATGAATATTCTTGTCCCCCATCAAAGGTTGTAGCTAAGGCCAAATATCTTATCCTCGAATCAGTACAATAATAAACTCATAAAGAAGATACCTCACTAATTCTTGAAGAAAAGAAATGGTTGTAAACCCTCGCCCCTTAAGCAAGGAAACAATCATTGGTTTATCCCTCCATAAACCTGGAATGGCGAAGAAGAGAACCTGATGACATTTTTCAAGAGTGGTGGAGGAAGCAAAACAAAACTACGATATTTTTTTATGGTGCATCCAAGGGAAACCCCAGGGCAGCAGGCGCAGGTGGCGTTATCTAATCCTCGGATGGTTCAAGAAGAGATAGTTTCTGTTGGGGGCTTGGGCAGCGAACCAACAACCAGGCAGAGATCTTAGGCCTCCTAAAAGCCTGCCACATTGTACGAGACAGAGGCATCAAAGGATTCCAAGCTTTCGGAGATTTAAAAATCCTCATCAAAAATCTCAACACGGAGGAACAGTTCAACAACGCAGCCCTCAACAAGACATTACGAAGGTTAAAGATCATGCTGCTCGAATTTACCTCCTATAAATTCTTTCACATCCTCAGGAAATCGAACAACGAAGCAGATTTCATGCCAAACAAAGGATGCCTTCTGTCGAAAGGAGATCTCAGTATAAACGAGGAAAGACCTCTCCAAACTTGCATACCATGAAAGGAGAAAAAAAAATTGTATAAGAAAGACAGCTAGCCACAATGTACCATTGGTTGTCTTGGCCTCGACCCAACCAAATATTTCCAAATAAATAAAACATATATGTTTCAGTTAAAAATAAATAAAATTATTGTTGTTAGTGTAGATATTATCAATGATGGCGATGGAAAAATATGATAGTTTATTTCTTTATTTCCACGATGGAAGATAGCTAAATTTTTTTTATCGTTCTGATTATTGCAATGTGATAATATTAAATATTCATATTCTTATTTACATTCATTTGAGAATATATTTGGATTTTTTAAATAATAATTATCTGATTATTGCAATGTGATAATATTAAATATTCATATTCTTATTTACATTCATTTGAGAATATATTTGGATTTTTTAAATAATAATTATAGCTAATCGGCAAACAACAAACCATAGAGATAATTTTATTTTTTCATTTTCTTAAATGCCTTAAAATTCATGTAAATATAAGATTAATGCATGAATTTAAAATTAACATTTTTGGGAAGAATTTTTTTAAGGCATCGATCTAGATTAGCAAACACTTTTTAATATATAAGAAGGCTAAAATAAACAACGAGCCATGAAAAAATGGTCAAGCAATTTTGACCTTTATTCTTTAAATTTTTATTTTTATTTATTTATTTATTTATTTATTTATTTTAATATAGATGATGGATATTAATGATTATTTAAAATATTTTTAAATTTTGAAATAGAATTTAAAATTACTTTTATTAATTAAAAGTTCTTTTTTGATAGATATATATATATATATATATATTAAATTTAACATGAGTCTATTAATTTGATAAAAGTAAATATTTACTAAGAAAAACATATCACGTCACCTACTTTTCCTTTAACATCACATCATATCACCTATTTTAGTAATGAATTAATTGTTATTGATAAATTGTAAATAATAACCATTACATTTTACCTATTTATTAACAAAATTATAATAAATTCAATTAAAAAAGAAAAGGAAAAACAAATATCTCAATCTAACAAATTTTATTTTTATTTTTATTTTTCAATCAAGAAACTTTTATTATATTATAAAAAAGGAGTTGAGTACAAAATTCATCTCAACATGCCCTTTCATTCCGAACAAACTTTTTGAGATTAGGGCTTGGTGGAAAACATAGATATTTGGTGCCAGCCTTTATTCCCGATTGGCCTATTAGCCATGACATACATATACAAAGCTGAAAAGAAACCAGCGCAGGAGACAACCTATTAAGGAGGCAGGGTGGGGGGAAAACAGGAGGGGCAACAAAGTAGCCTACGTGTTCAGGCATGTGGAAGTCTATGTGCTCCACCCTTGCTTCAAGAGTGTGAAGGTGGTCATTGGTGCGTCGATGTTGTCGTCGAAGACTATCCAACTAGTCCAAGATTTCATTCTGAAAGTGTTGAACATCATTGATGTACACTACCAATTCATTTCGGTCCCCGTAACGTTGCTCCTGCATAATGTTGATATTCATCTAAATGTTGCATAGCTGAGCCGCGAGGGAGTCCATGGTAGTTGGCGCAATCGCATGACACGGGGATCAAGGAGGGGATATAGCAACATCCTCCTTTATTCCCCTACTGACTGAGTTATATGAGGACAAATGATTCTCCTCATTCTGCCTCTGTCGCGCTTCATGACGGATAATTTCTCCCCCCTAGCGAGGACGGCCCCGCTACCGCAACATGGAGGCGAACCAATAATGCCAGAGGGCGGGAGAGGCTGGACCACAGAGACCCCAGGAGCCGGGGTGAAACCTTGAAGAGGGCTTGTAGAAAGACCTTCTCCATGAACTGAAACACCAATTAAAACAAAGAGGCAAAAGTAACTACCTCACCCGTGAACCCACATAAATCACCCCACTGGGCTATTTCCAAACTGACCACCGAGCCATAGAAAGTGCTGGAGGGCACTGTCACTAAGCAGGCCACCTCGGTACTATGAGTATCGACATGAAAGAGTCTCCACTGAGCCCGAAGCCCAGGACAACCTCGAGTTCAAAGCAGGGTGCAACAGGGGTGATGGAGCCAAATATACACTGAAATATACAGAATGTGCAAGTGAGTCCCCTTCGTCATTGTCAACATAGATAGGATATGTTTTACCTACTACTTTTAAAAAAACACGTAAGTATGATACGATGTATTGACTCCGCAATTAATATGTGGGGTTGGTCTAGCAAGCACTATTCATTCCAACCAGTGAGATCCATCCATTAATTCAATAGTGGTGAGTTATCGAGGTGATCTTCCCAAATCTTCTATTCTTTCGATATACCCTTACACCTTTACGAACAATTGCTAATTTAATATTTTCCACAACAACATAAAAAATAATCAACGTTTAAATATTACAAAAATAATCAATATTTGAATAATAAAAACTAAACTATGATTAATAAACGACGTACCAAAGGCAACTAAGAGTATATGGATGCGATTATATAAATTGATCAGCATATAGCAATCATATCCCACTTACTAAAGTTGCTAGATAACGTGGAGTGCGAGTTATATATTATTTAAATATTAAATGGATATAAAATGTATATGTGCATTATTAGTGGAAATGTTCACCCTTTATGAATTTACTTTGATGGTTTGAAGGGGAAATGTCACTCACGGTGTCCTTGTGATATATTATTATATTAGAATGAACTTTTGTCTTTTTCCATATATATTTTTCGGAAGAGAAGATTTGTATTACTTAAGATTTACATTTTAGATATGAGAAGTTTGTGTTGACTCGTCATGAGGAAAGCACACCATACACAAAATTTAAATGTTTTAACATTTAAAAAATAAAAATAATTTTTTTTAATGGTAAAATACAAAATAATTAAATAGTCTAGTTGGCCATTGCAACATTTTTTTAACATGGTACAAAACAAGAGAATATAAAGAAAGTGGATAAGTAAAAAGGTGATTGCACATGCATATCTATTTTTTGGAGTTTGTGGCTTAACATGTATAAGTTTTTTGCTATTGCCAAGGGAGCAATCAAGATTAGGGGAATGTCCCAATTGTCATTCAATTCTTGTGATTCTACAGTCCATTGTCATTAGGAAATGTTGCATCTGATTTAGAGATAGAATAACATCATTCTTGAGCTCATTGCGGTCTACCAAGACTCTACACTAGGGGAATTTTAGATGCCATTAGATATCCATTGTATCCATGTACTGATTGTCTACCCTTTGTATGACCAACATTGGGGACCCAATCAACCACCTTAGCAAGCACCTCAATGTATGTGAGATTATGCCTCTCGTTGGAGTGCTCTCACTCAACCTGAGTAATCTCTTCTTGGGGGGGGGGGGTGTTGATTCCAAGTAGTATGTTGCCAAGCTCTTAGCTTGAGTTTAGGCTCTAAAGCAAACTCACTCTTGATAGTAGGTAAAGCCTTATCTAACCCTGACCTGCTGCCTAGGCATGGCTATGAGCGAGTGGAGCGAGACAGGTGGAGGTGTCACCTCAGAGCTAACTAGAGTGTTTGTGGCTAAACCACAACTTAAATTGTTAACCCAGTCTCCTAAGAATTGCATTGGAGTGCGAACAGAGCCATCTATAGAGCAAGGACAAAAATTAAACCAAAGTTTATTGTTTAAGCTAAAAACTCCATAAAACTTAACATACCTAAACTTGTGTTGACCACTTGGCTCTAGAGGGGGCACATTGGGGGTGGGGGGGGGCATCACAGCTCTGCTAGCATGAACAAACTATCACAATGAAACTTTAAGGGAATCGACCCAAGAATGAAGCCCAATAAGACTATAGTGTGATGTAAGTTGACACCTTCCTCATTCTTGGAAGAGGAAACAAAAAGGCCATGCCTACCTTTCCTTGTTAGACTAAGAGTTGGCCATAGAGTTGGGTCGTGGAAAAAGGAAGTAAGACCCACATTAGAGTGATATTGGCGATTGAATATAGCCCATGAAGCACAATAAAGGACCTGGTGAGAAAGGCAAGGAAAGGAATTATTGAGGCCACCTCGAGATAATGAGCTTTGTCTTTGAATTTGCTAAGAAAAACTGCATGCAACATGTAGAATCCTAATAAGGCATCCATTGATGGTTTGTCATTGAATGTGGATGGATTCATAGGATTAAAGTGAGCTATCCTATGCATGAGAGTAGTACTGTAACCCATTGCATACATCGCTATACCTCTGGGAGTTCTTATTCGCATGGGTGGCCATCTATGGCAATGCATGTAAAGTAGGCTCGCTAGGTGGTGTTCTATGTCGACAGTTGTCATGTTATACATCACTTGAATTTGCTTCGGCAAGGGATGTGGGCATGTTTCCATGTCCCACAAGCTGGTGGGGTGGTGGTATCACACTCCCCTACCACCCGTCCCCACCTTTTGACACCTTAATCATTCCATTCAAAAAAAAGATTACCACCTTACTCATTTCATTGAAGAAAATTTTGTCATATATAAAAAATGAATTATTAAAATGATAAACTAGAAAAATATGTGTTTTAATTAATTATTTTTAATTATAAGATAATGTGTGTTTTGATTAATTAAATTAAATCAATATATTAATGATAATGACCATTTCCATCATCATAAGTTAAGAGAGGTCTTAGAAATTGAAAAAAGACCTGTTAATCTTAATAGAGATGACAACTGGAATATAAGTAGGTGTTGGATTCCTGCCCTATATTCTTAATGGTTTGTTGTTTTTTGGCCCTTTTTTTGGCGTCATGAGAATGTAAAATAATAAGAATATAAATTTAATTATAAATAAATTAATAAATAATTATTATTATTATTATCTAATAAATAAATAAATAAATAAAATTTTCATATATATTTTATTAAATAATTAAATTAAATAAATAAAACTAGCTGTTATTAATCTATTTGAATTTTCATAGTCAAATTAGCAGTTATCGTTTAGCCATTTCTACATCTACTTAAACTCAACATTTAGATCTCTCACCTAGTCGTGATGATGAATCACACTAGTTGATTCGAAACACGTCGACAATACTCATTTCAATGTGATTATTACCGGAAAAAAAAATATTAATAAAATAAAATAAAATAATAATAATAAATAAATAAATAAATAATATATATATATATATATATATATATATATATATATATATATATATATATAATTTTAATGAAATATCAGATTAAATTTTCTTTTAAATTATAAATATTAACTAAATCATAAATTAAAATGTACTCTAATCTAATTTAAAACAATCTATAGCAACTAAATCATAAATTAAGTTTTATTGTAATCTGTTAATTGCAATGTTGTAACGAAATTTCCAAAAACTTCTCAACTTGGATCGATATTCGATCCAAATCTATCTAATGGATAAGTCATATTAAATATAGGAAATTCTCTTTCCACGTTAACATCATAGGAAAAGACAACAACAAAAGTCCCTTTTTCATAAAATTTTAAGAGGATATTTTTATATAATAAAAATAAGAATTAAAAGAATCTAAAATTGATTTTTTTAATGATATCATTTTATTTTATTAATACATAATAATGATAATTGTTGAAGGATAAGTAGTTGGAATAAATGATTGTTATTCTTTTCTATTTGAATTATTTTTATCTACATTCAATTTTGATAGGTATTATGTTAAATTCATATTAAGGATTTTTAATGATAGGTATAACGTTAAATTCATATTAAGGATATGACTTGATATGAATTTGACCCTCAAAGAATATTTTATTATTATTATTATTTAAAGATTAAGATATTTGGTTGCAAAAGAAAAATATTATAATAAATTTAAATTGTGAATAAAATTTATATTAAATAAATAAATGGTAAAATATATTTTTATTATTAAAAAATTATATATGTTTATAAGGGTGTGAGATGAACTTTAAGGGTTATTTAAATGGTTTAGAGTTAAGTCTTTTGATATTGTTTCTAGTTGTTGTTGATCATGGGTTTAATTCTCTTCGATTCCTTTGGAGTGAGGCTCTCTAATCTAGGCCATTGATTTACTTGGTTTACCATCCACGAAATGAAGTACCCGTGCTTTTATCTTAAGTATCTGTATCCCAAAGTACTTCCTCACATTTCGTGGATGGTATATACCAATAATTATTATTATACCTGTTATTTATTTCAATTCAAACTTTGGTTATTTTTGTTTGGTATAATTTACTAATTATCATACAAAATCAAAGGTTTTCTTCATAATGATGTTTTTTTGGTAAGTTATGCTAAACTATATTAATTCAAAGTAAAACTTTACATAGGCGTTGGGCTGAGATGGTAAGTTGTGCTTATATAATCCTAGCCTTCGATGCTTTTAGAATAGCTCAGGTTTGGGGTTGCCTCCCAAGAGGAAACCAACCCTTTAATAGCATCAAACAGTAAAAAATTACAAGGTGTGTCATGACACATGAAAAAGCAAAAGATCTATAGTATGTGCTGAAATAACATAAAAGAGTCGAGCAACCGCGCAGTCATGGTGTTCCTTTATCATCCTCTGTAACAGGGTCCTCCTCCTCGATGCGGCATCCGTACTCCTGCGCCATGGCCTCTACCTCAGTGGAAGGCACACACAGGGGCTTTGCAGCAGTTGCACAGAGGATGGGAGCGACCAGGTACTCAGCATCAGGAACATGCGTCCAAACACCCTTCGAGTCCATGATCCACGCATCGGTGTCCTCCCTCGAGGTCTCCTATATGGAGAGGCTCGGATTTGCAAGGATTAGGTTGCTCAGGGTGTGTGATGGTGGATTTCCTGGGACCCCTTCTGCCCCTCTGATTCTCCCGAGCTAGGGTGATCTCCTCCTAGGTGCGCTCTAAGCATTGTGGTGCCTCCCTGTCATGGCTGCCAGAAGAGGAGCCCTCGATGGATTCCAAACGATTGCCTTGACCACGCTGATAGCGACCCGAGAACACACCTCTTTGGCTACCCCTGATGGTCTTTTGGTGTTGATGCGGAGCCATGGGGGGGGGTAAAGCAACAGTGAGGGGGAGGTCGGTCCACGTGCGATGACTTGCTTAACAGGGGAGTTCTCAACAGAAAAGTGGAGTTGGGGGGTGCACAACTGAGAATTGTGTAGTAGGGGGGCTCGCAGGAGGGGGGGGGGCACAACGAGGGAGCATGCCTCTAAAAGCACGCAGCAGGGTGAATCTGGAGAGGTAAGGAATTCTAGAGGGGGGTGCACATCAAGGGAGTCTGCCTCAGAAAGCGCGTAGCAGGGTGAATTTGGAGAGGCGAGGAGGGGGGCACGTAGCCAGGGGGAACACCACGGGGAGCGCGCGGCCTAGAGGGAAGCAGCAGGATGGGTTCCCATCGGGCTAGCACTAGTATGGTAGCACGCAAGAGGGAGGGCGCACAGTTGGGGGAGCGCGCGGAGAGACTGAGGCAACAATAGAATGACAAGGGGGTTGAAGGAGGCTCTGGAGGCTAACTGAAGCAATATGGGGATGACACAATGAGGAAAGACCTCGCCTTTTGAAGACCTGTGGCACAAGCGCAGATGTTGTGCGATTTTGACACGTTCACGAATGCGAGTTAGGACAGTTCTCATGGGGTTGCATCTGATTCAGGGTATGGTATAAGATCAGGTGCATCAAGGAGCTCATGGAAATGATTACAAAGAGGAGGTCCTGCATCATGTTAGAGTTGGCGGTGCAGGACTTCGTTAGCCTGTGCATGGGAGGAACTGGTTTCGCATGTGTGCGTCATGTCACTCACATCCGGGGATCTTCACAATGGTGTTATGAAATTCTTAACAACATTAATAATATTTTTTCGTTACCAATTTTTTATGATATAAATAAAGCATGGAAAAACCTCGAGACACACAAACCTTGGAGTAATTCGCCACATTTCATGGATGGTATATAATAACAATTATTATTATACATGCTATTTATTTTGATTAAAACTTTGGTTAATTTTGTTTGGTATAGTTTATTAACTATCATATAAAATCAAAGGTTTTGTTAGCAATGTTGTTATGTGATTCTTAATAGCATTAATAATATGTTTTAGTTACCAATTTTTTATGATGTAAATAAATAATTAATAGTTAATAATCATAAAATAATTTAATTTAATTCAAAAGGTTGAGAGAAAAACATGTTATTTTCTAGTGGCTCGAAACTTACCATGAAATGGAGGCGAGTAATTGACCGTGTTGACTTTGTACAACTTAAGCATTAATAAAGGGTTCCTTGCAAGGGCCAATGAACCATTACATGATTAAGTTGTACAAAGACAATAGTATCTATACTCGCCTTTACTCTTTACGAGCCCATAATATTACATTGTGATTTCTCAGTGGAAGAAGAGCCATGGTGAGTTCTCCAGGTCATCGAACACCACAAGATCATAACTCCATTGAGTGTTGCTCTTCCATCAAGGAAGGCAATCTCTGCTTCATTGAAAAATGGTGATTCTGGAACAACCGGTAGTGTTGGAGTTTGTTCCATGGAAAAAAGGGGAATTTTTTCATAAAAAAGGGATTGTCATCCCCCTCTAAAAAGGCAAGATAATATTATGCGACTAAGGGGGAATAAGGAACCCTCACAGCAGGGGTTTGTTTGATGGAATAAGACTGATACGTCGGTGGAATTATTATGGGACCCAAGGAAGAGGGTGGCGATACTACTAGAATTGTAGAAGTTTGTGGTTTTTAGAGCTTCCTCGCATCCATATTCTTCATCTTCCTCAAATGAGCCATCTTCTAGAAGATTATCGTCCCCCTCCAAAAAGGCAACATAATATTCCATCGAGATGGTTGGTTCGAGGAAAAGGAATAAGATGGCTGCGAGGAAGCTCTTGCACTGCCACCTTCTGCAATTACAGTAGTAGCACCACCCTCTTCCATCGGTCCCCTCAGACTTCCACTGGCGGATCAATTTTATTCCAACGAACAAACTCCTGCGATGAGGTTGCCTTGTTCCCCCTTAGTTGTGGAACATTATCTTGCGTTTTTGGAGGGTCGACGAACAAATTCCCCATTATTCCATGAAACAAAATCCAACACCATCAGTCGTTCCATAATTTCCATTGTTCAATAAAGTGGAGATTTCATTCCTTGATGGAAGCGAAGCACTCAATGAATTTATGATCCTGGGGTGTTCTATGAACCAGAGAACTAGACATGGCTCTTTTTCCACTGAGAACTCCCAATGTAATATTTTGGGCCCGTCTACCACTCGCCTTTATCATTGAATGTTATAAGTCACTTTTCATAAGTAATAGAAAAAAAATACCATGGGAACTTACTTGAGTTTTAATACTCCATAATTAAAAATGATTGACTTTGGATAAATTTATTATTAATATTAGAGACTAAGAGAGACAAGGTAACCCTTTTTCTACAATAGGTCTTTAAAATTTATGATCAACATCAAAAGATGACAAAACTAACACATGTTACACAAGAGAAGAAAAAAGTTTGAGATTGATGAAAATGATGACTATTTGTAATTATTGATATTATTCACATTTCTTCTCATTCATAATTATTGAATGGTCACTAGGGATTAAAAACCTAAGGGATTAATATTATAAACCCTAGGGATTATAAACCCCAAGGGATTCATATTATAAATATAAGAAATTAATAAATGCAAGGGATAAATATTATAAATCTATGAAATTAATAAACGCAAGGGATTAATATTATAAATCCAAGAAATTAATAAACCCTATTTTTTTATGTTGAGAGGCAAGATTAAATAAATTGCAATGAAATGTAACATTGCAACAAATAGTATCAGATTAATTTTCATCTTGCAACAATGTTTGTCACAACGCAACATTGGATTGATTTTTGTACCATGCAAACATCACAATACAAATCCCCATATAGTGTCGCAATGTGACATTGAAGTATTTGCAACGTAATGTAAGGTTCCAGCAATGATTGTCATATTGCTTATCACATTTCAACCTTGTTTTTCAAAATGCGATGTTGCATACATTTCTACACCATTCAAACGTCACAACATCAAACCTTAATGTTATACCAGATAATATAAACCCTAATAATATAAAACCAGTGTTATAAACCATAAAATTAAACCCAATATATTATAAGCATACTATTAAACCCAATATTATGAACCCTAATATTTGAAACAACATTATAAAAACCCTAATATTCTAATGCAGTAATGCAACCAAAGGAATTTCATATTGGGTTTCATAAACACAATATAAAACCCAATACTACAGGCCTTGATTTTAAACCCTAATTTTGTAATGTTGAGAGGATAAATTGAATAAATTGTAACGTTGAGTAACATTGCAACAATGAGTATCAAACTAATTGTTATCTTGTGACAATGTTTGTCACAGTGGTTCACCATGGTATTCATGTTGACTATTGTAATTTATGATGCTCATATTGACTATAGTTGACCATGTCAACAAAATTTAACCATATTTAACATGTGTTAATGTATAAATATTATAAACCTTAAAATAATCAACCACGTTTTCTTTTATTACTTGTCACATTGCAACACTGTTTGTCATAATGTGACGTTGGATATATTTCTTCACCATTCAAATGCCACAACATTAAACCCTAATGTTACTATAAACCCAGGGGATCAGTAAACCCAAGGGACTAATATTATAAACCCTAGGGATTAAAAACCCAAAAGATTAATATTATAAACCATAGGGATTATAAGCCCAAGGGATTAATATTATAAACCCAAGGGATAAATATTATAAACCCAAGGGATTAACAAACACTAATTTTCTAATGTTGAGAGGCGACATTAAATAAATTGTGATGCAATGTAACATTACGAAAATGAGTATCAAATTAGTTATCATCTTGCTAAAATGTTTGTCACAATCCAACGTTGGATTGATTTTTGTACCATGCAAACATCACAATACAAAACCTTGTTGTAGTGTCGCAATGTAACGTTGAAAAAATCTCAATGTAATACAAGGTTCCAATAATGATTGTCAAATTTCTTGTCACATTGTGAAATGTTTGTCACAATGCGACATTGGATAGATTTATGCACCATTTAAACATCACAACATTAAACCCTAATGCTATTATAAACCCAAGGGATTAATATTATAAACCCCAATGATTAAAAACCAAAGGGATTAATATTACAAAATCTAGGGATGATAAACCCAAGGAATTAATAAACCCAAGGGATTAATAAACTCTAATTTTATAATGTTGAGAGGCAATATTGAATGAATTGCAAAGTAATGTAACATTGCCACAATTAGTATCAGATTGATTGTCATCTTGCAACAATGTTTGTCACAATGAAATGTTGGATTGATTTTTGTACCATGCAAATGTCACAACATAAAGCCCTATTATAGTGTCACAATGTGACGTTGAAATATTTGCTATGTAATGAAAGGTTCCAACAATGATTGTCATATTGTTTGTCACATTGTGACAATGTTTGACAAAATGTGACATTGCATACATTTATGCATGTTCAAATGTCACAACATCAAACCTTAATGTTATACCAGATATTATAAACCCTATCAATATAAAACCAATATTATAAACCCTAACATTAAACCCAATATTATAACCATAATATTAAACCCAATATTACAAACCCTATTATTTAAACCTACATTATAAACCCTAATATTTAATCCTAATATTCTAATGTGGAAACTCAACCCAAGGAATTTCATATTGGGCTTCACAAACCCAATATGAAACCCAATACTAAAATCCCTAACTTTAAACCCTACTTTTGTAATGTTGAGACGGGAAATTGAATAAATTGTAATGTTATGTAACATTGGGATAATGAGTATGAGATTGATTGTTATATTGCGATAATGTTTGTTACAATGGTTCGCCATGGTAGCCATGTTGACTATTGTTAAATATGATGTCGATGTTGACTATAGTTGACCATGTCAACAAAATTCAACCATATTAAACATGTTTTAATGTATAAATATTATAAACCCTAAAATAGTCAACCACATTTTATTTTATTTTATTTCTTGTCACATTGTGACAATGCTTGTCATAAGGCAATGTTATATAGATTTCTTCACCATTCAAATGGCACAACATTAAACCTGAATGCTATTATAAACCCCCAAGGGACTAATATTATAAACCCTAGGGATTAAAAACCCATGGTATTAATATTATAAACCCAAAGGATTAATATTATAAGCACAATGAATTAAACTCAAGGGATTAATAAATCCTAATTTTCTAATATTGAGAGGTGACATCAAATAAATTTCGATGTGATGTAACATTGCAACAATGAGTATCAAATTAATTATCGTCTCGGGACTATGTTTGTCATAATTCAATGTTGGATTAGTTTATGTAGCATTCAAACATCACAATACAAAGGCCTATTGTAGTATCGCAATGTAACATTGAAAACACTAAAATGTAATGTAGGGTGTCAACATTAAACCCTAATGTTATTATAAACCCAAGAGATTAGTAAACCTATTGGATTAAAAAACCAAGGGATTAATATTATAAACCCTAGGGATTATAAACCCAAAGGAATAATATTATAAACCCAAGGGATTAATGTTATAAACCCATGGAATTAATAAAAACAAGGGATTAATAAACTCTAATTTTGTAATGTTGAGAGGCGAAATTCAATAAATTGCAATGTAATGTAACATTGTGACAATGAGTATCAAATTAATTGTCATCTTGCAAGAATATTTGTCAATATTATAAACCCTACGATCAATTTTATAAACCCTTAGATTATAAACCATATGATTAATATTATAAATCCTAAGATTAATATTATAAAACCTGAGATTATAAACCCTAAGCTTAGTATATTAAACCCTAAGATTAATATTATAAACCATATGCTTAATATTAAAATTTGAGATGAATATTATAAACCCTTGGATTAATATCATAAAACATAAGATTTGTATTATAAATTGTTTCATTCATGTTAAAGCCTAGGATTAATATTATAAAACCTAGTATTAACATTATAAACCTTGAGATTAATATTATAAATCATAAGATATTAAATCATATTTTTAATATATTAAATCCTAAGATTAATGTCTACATTGTAAGAATATGGCCCTAAGATGCATTGGGTGATCAACCCGATGTTTCGGATGAGCAGGAAAATCATCCAAATATGGTTGCACAATATGTTTGATGTCGTGGAAAGCATAATTCATTCCTCTCTGAAATGTATCCCAACACTCTTTAATCTAAAAGGGAGTTTTTGATATGAAAATGTGCCCCAGGGACAAATTAATGTGGTTTTATGTTGATCCGTTGGGAGAATGTTCATTTGATTATAGCCGTAGAAACCTTCCATAAACTAAAATATCTCACAACCAGCACAATCAACAACAACCTGGTCAATGAACGAGGTGGGATAATTTCCTTCCAGACAAGCACGATTGATGTCCCTATAATCAACACACACATTAATTTTCCCCTATTTCTTCATGACAGGAACAATGTTATAAACCCAATCAGTCAAATGCACTCCGTATATGAAGTCATCATGTAGAAGTTTTTCAACTTCAACTTTAATTGCAACAACATTCTTAGGATGGACTGGACAGAGTCATTGTCGAACTGGTTTAGCATCAGGGTATGTCTTAATTTCACGCACAACTATGTTCAGATCAATACCTGGAATTTATTCATAAGACCAGACAAAAACGTATCTAAATTCTTCGAATAGGATTTTGTAAGTATTGATCTCATCGGGAAAAATAGATGCACCAATATGTAGGTTTTTGATAATGTCAGGTTCAATCAAAATGTCAAGAGCGAAAGTCTCTTCAATGTTCGACAAGTTCTTCTCGGAATCAACAGTGTGGATGGATACAGAATCCATAGACAACTCAACGATATTGGGTCGATATAGTTTGGTAATATTATCCTCGAGGGAAGCTGGAAAGCAGGAAAAATTGTGATGATCATCCCACGGTGCATCATCCAGCATCATTATCTCCATGATGCTCTCATCGGTAGTAAATGTACGAGAAAAGGAATCACATGACGTGTCGTAATCTAAACAAGGTAAACTCAATTGATCGATGAGGAAAGGGTAGAGTGTGTCACACAAGTCAAATAAATGGCTTCATAGTCGAGCTAAATGGGACTGAGTGACATACAGTCACCAAAAGTGTCAAGATAACATTCATCATGTACTATCCAAGAATTATCTAGAATAGTACAAGAAGATACCATATCGATATAGGCAACCAAAGTAGAGGTGTCAGGAAGGGGAGGAGGAGGAAGCAAAAAGGTCCCCATGAGAGAGGAATCCTTAAGTATTCCAAGCCCGACATGTTGATATGGGTGTGGTGTTTCCCCCATGAGAGGGATGCTTACAGTAACTTGAGAACTAAAGCCAAAAAACGTGAGTTGCATTAGATAACTTTTGAGGTCTAAAATGGGCCTCCTACGAAAAAAGTACAACCAAAATAAACTTTATATGAACCAATAGGATTCAAGAGGATGATGTAAACCATGGGGGATGATTCACCATTTTTTGGGTAAAAAGGTAAAAATATCAAAAAATAATAAAATAATAAAACTACTTTTTCAACTTGTGTTTTCAACTTATCTCCCTAAGGTTTTACTCAAATTTCGAGCGGGAGTACTCGTTGGATGCAAAATTTAATTCCTCAGCAAAGGAGTACCCATGTTGCATACTTTTGATGGACCCTTCTACACGAAAAATGAGAAAAACGTGAAGAATCATGATTACTCCTTAGATGAGGAATCAAATTTTGCATCCAACAAGTGTTCTCGCTCGAAATTTGAGTAAACCCATAGGGAGATAAGCTGAAAAGGAAGTTCTTTTTTTTCCCTCTAAAATTTGATGATGTAATCTAATCTGATTTTATTATTTCCACTATTATTTTATAATTTCCTTAAGAGGCCCATTTTAGACATCAAAATTCCCCTAATGATCAATGGCTAATATACCACCTTTATGAGGAAAAGAGATCATTCTAAAATATGCCGAAACAACAACAGCCATAACATAGACCCATGTATGGCCAAGTAGAATATTATAATATAATGGTCCATTGATGACTTCGACTTCTACTGATACGGTCTTGCCGCCTAATTATACTTGTAGAGAATTCAAAATGCCACAAGGTTTATAGCTTCTTCCATAAAATGACTTCAAAGTGATCGGTGACTGACTTAACTATAGAGAATCAATAGCCTTCTAGCAAGACATGGACATAATATAGGTTGAGGCTCCCTCGTTGACAATGGACCGATGGATGTTCTTACCACAGACAAAATCTTGGATCATGAAATCTAATTGAACCGAAAGTCGAGGTGAATAGTTTCATGATTAAAAAATACGAGGTTGGAATCTGAAGGATAAATACATCCAGTTGTCAATAGAAAAGCCTTATTTTGGGCGGGGCAATTTTGCAACACCTCAAGAGTCAACATAGTTGAAGGAGCTTAAGCTAGATCCCCAACTATGTTATAAATTTGAGCAGCTCTTGTGTGAGGGTTGAATGTACATTTATGGATTATGCCTTTGGAAGGCTTAATAACTTAGTAGGTACGGTATTTGGATTGGGATCCGATGGAGATGGAGTCAAACTAGCAGGTTGATCAATAGCCTGACCATTTGAAGGATTTGCATTACCGTAGTCTTTATTTTGGGTGGCCACCATAATATCATTTTCGGGCTTAGTAGAGGAAATCATCAAAATCAAGTTAGAGGAAGCAAGATCATTTGAAACCACATTCGTCTCCTGATTTGGAAGCGGATGTAGTGGATTATTTAATAAACTGATTCACTTATGCTCGGTGCGAACAATCACGGGTAAAATGTTCCTCATTACAAATCAAACATGGGTAATAAGGTTTCAGTTTTTCTTCAAAAGATAGATTGTTTTGTTTATCCTGCTAAGGGATATCTTTTTGAATATTTTTACCTTTTCCTTTCTTCTTACTTCCCAGTTGCTGAGATTTTCCTTTAGAAGATTGAATGACATTGATCTCGGAAGTGGAATTTGCATGAGTGGAATGAGGTCTTTGAGAAACCACGACAAGAGGCGAACCAGATGGTTTATTCATTGACTGTTGGATAGCAGAATCGATCACGCCATCGGTAGCATGTGATTTTGTACTAGGAAGTTGAGGAACAATACTAGAAGGTTTCAGAGCATTTGGTATTTCATCATAAAGCGTGTCGGATTGGGTTCAAATGAGATCCAAATACTAGGCACAAGAAATTACCTACTCTTTGGTCATGACACTACCCTGGGCTACATATTTTTTGATTGATGTCAACAGAGACCTTATGAACCATTCAAATAACAATTGGTCAGGAACAAAAGTTTAACCAAACAATGACAACGTCGCCACTTTGAATGTGATCTGAAATGTGAGTGGCATTATTTTATTTGAAATTGGTTACGATTTATATTCTGGTCTCATATCTGATGGGTAATTACAAATGTGTTAGGAATGTGGTATCCAAGGCACTAAATTATCGAACGAAGCATGGGGTAGTTTGATATACTATTTATTTGTCCTATCGGTGATTGTACACTATAAAATAAGTAATAAAATAGAGTCATCTATAAGATAATTCAAATAACACCACAAATGATAATTCATCATGTGTGTGGATGGGTGTTCTCCATGACTTCAATTGAAATTAGGAATGTCACTGGGTAGTTTTGTTGGAATAATTAGCCACCAAGGATAATGAGATATAGGATCATTGGTGAGCCTGGTTAAATCTAGAAATTCAAGAGTTACGACAAATGGCAACTTCCTGTTGAGGTTCGGTGGAGGGTAACCTGGATAAGATGGGATAGCCCGAGCAACAGGTATTTATGTTTTGGGATAGGGAGGATTTTGGTAACACCAATACACATAGCCTTACTACCCAACGCCATGATAAAATTGTAAAGGTTGAAATGGTTGGGCTTGGATTTTCTAGGCGTAAGGTATTTGAGGGATGACTTGATACTATTGATATTGTTACCCATTATGATTTTTCATCATCCCAACATAAGGAGGGTTAGGTTGTTCCTGTGTCGTACCATATACATTCAGACTCATTTGAGGAAAGGTCTGACCAAGCGGATGTGATTTTAAATTACCTTGAAAAGGTTAGGAATATATGCCTTGAAAGGCAGCATATACCGGCGAAATAGCTTGAGTTAAATATGAAACCTATAAAGGTTGGCTTACATTCACTTGAGCTTTAAAAAGTTGAGATAAGGATTGTTGAATAGGGATCTGAGATGTATATGAAACAGGTTGAGAAACTAAAGATGAAGGAACAACCAAACCAAGTTGTATGGACATGGTAGATTTCCAAACATTATCATCCATCCCTGAATATGGACGAATCATATGTGGTTGAGCACTAACTTGAGGAGATGGAAATACCCCGTAGACAGGTTGCCCCCTAAGAAGAGGATAATATAGAGGCAATTGTCCCCTAATAGGAGGAGGATTGGGTTGTTGTAGGTGTCCACACCCACTAACATAAGTACCAAGCTGTTTTTTAAATTTAGGAGTAGATGAAGGAGGAAGAGAAGACTGTGTAGTGCTCATCAAAGAAGTTCCAAATAGAATTATCGATATAGAAGACATGGAAGAGGTCCATAGACTCGATGTTGCGCTAGAAAAAGTACCAGAATATTATTTGTAACCAAGTGGGACGAGAGGGTCACCGTACAAATGTGTCTATGGTGGTGTTGCAAACATAAATGAAGTTACAACTTGGGTTGTCTCAAACATGGTATTTATAGGTTGAGAGACCATAGCAGATTTAGTCATGGTGGATTGTCCCAAAGAAAATTGTCATGAGAAACTCAAGGATGAGTTGAAAGGCAAAGAATGAGATAAAGGAGCTTGGGATGGAGTATGAGGAGAAGGAAAAGGATGAGCTTGATAAATATTAGTTCCTCTCAAGTGAACATGAGAGGAGGTTCGAGGCTCTTCCTGTGTAATATCTTCAATACTCACAAGACTAGTTGGAAGTGGTTCACCTTCGGGTCCAAGATATATAGTTTGTGGTTGGGTCTGAGACAAAGTAAGAGAAGATGAAGGTCCTGAAGTAATGGGTGGATATAAATGAGGTGCCTCAGGTTATATAACCTCATGTTGTATTGTCCCTAATTCAGTATATTTAGGTTTAATAACCTCGGGTAATGAGATTTCAGGTGCTTCTATTTCAACTATGTCGGACTCACCAACAATTGGAAAAGTAATATCGGGTTCCATACTTATAGGAAAATATGATTCTAGCGGATCTATCTCAGACAGAGTACCAAAAGTAATAACTCTTGAAGTACTAGATTCAGTATTATGCATATTTTTATGCTTGTGATGACGGCCAAGAGTTGCCTCAGGTGGAATATGGGGATTATTTTTGCATTCTACGTGAATCACAGGGTGTAGGGTGTTGTTCTTCCATGTATGTTTAATAAATTTTAACAATTAACAACAAAAATAAATCAAAGAGGGTAAACTAGGCATAAATCTTTACCAAGCAACTGTGAACTGTCAAAAATGGCACTCACACTTAGTTTTTCGCTACGATGCTCTTAGATGCAGGTATCTAAGGCCAAGCACATTACCATCTCTTGTGACAATGATTCCTATGGTTTATACTTTTGTGACACTCCTTTGCTTATCAGTGATGGGTCATGTCATTGTTTCCACCCTTTCCACTTAGATCTTTGGAAATTTCTCCTTTCATTCCTCAAGGATGTAAGATACGACAAGGGTCTTTGGTCAAGACGCGTCATTGAAGCTCATATATACTCAACTTATGATTGTGGTCACTGAAGACTAGTTCGTGGATCAAATTTCGTCTCTACTGGAGGTCAAACTTGGTCAGTGCTACTGTGGGAGCGCACTAGGTCTGATCGATGCCCTCAAGGTATCTTAGATGCAGATCACAATTTTTTCAACTTTATCAAAGGACAAATCTAGTTGCATCACACTTGTGGGGGTGGTATTGGTGACATGCATCAAGATCTAAGACTCTCCCCTTCATCAGTCGTAAGATCCTTTTCACTGACTCAAATCTAGATGAGAAACAAATATAGGGAAGATTTCAAGGTAGAACATAGTGTACAGAACGGATTTGGATGATTTGTTTCATGTTTTTATCAAAACCCTTAATAGAAAATTGATCCTGTAAAGTGTGCGGGGAACAAATCTAGTGACATATATGAAGCAGAGTACCAAAAATATCATAGGTATTCTTGCTTCTTTACAAAATCAGATTTTTTTTTCGAAAAATTATTGCAAGATGTGATCCAATTGAAAAACTATGGTGTACAAAGGAACTCTACCATTATTCTAAATTTGAGATTGTAAGGCAATGCCCCAGAAATGAGCTTTCCTTGTTCGGGGCCCAACTTTGTTTGAAAATTCCAACATATCTACTTCATTCAAAGACACCCTCCAGGGAAAGTTTTAAGGATGGAAAAACATCTCGAAGTTTAAAACATTGGAAAATGTCACTAATCCCTAATATGAAAACTATAACATATTTATTGATATATTTGTAAAATTATTCAAATTTATAATGATGTTATATATAGCCTTTATATAAAGTTGGCGATTTTTAAGGTAAAATAATTTTATATTGTAAAATTTGGGCGAATCATTTTTAGAAAAAAATGGAAATTGGCGAAACTTTTTTTTTGGAAAAACCATGGAAAGTTAGCCCACCTGCAAATATTAGCCCCTAAAATTTTCCATGACACCCTCAAAGGGAAGGTTGCGGTTTTAGGAAAATATGAACAATATCCTAATATTTCTAAGCCCTTTATTGTGGAGAAGATTAATAAAACTCCAATAATGATAGTAGATCTCATAGAGATCAATAATGTTTGTTCAACAATCCCAGGCAATCATTTGTAGGTTTAATGGTTTCTGGCCAAAACCTGCGGATCTTTTTCAGTGGATCTTTACGAATTTGATGGTAAATTTTGAGATTCACTTATGCTCAAAAGGTTTTTTCATAGTAAAATATGAATCATCAGAAATCAAGTTTTACATGAGGGTCCATGGTTCTTGGGAAATGCAGGACTATTTATCATACCACGGTTCCCAAATTTTGATGTTCATTCAATGATGGTCTCCAAAATACCAGTCTGGGTAAGGCTGCATAATTTAACCCTTCATTTATGTCATCCAATGGTTCTTGAAGGAATTGGTACCACGTTAGGGATATACATTAAGATGCATACACAAAGAACTGAAGAAGCAATTTATACTTTTTCCAGGATATGTGTTGAGGTAGACCTTAATAAAGGACTAACTGACTGTATCCTTTTGAAACACAAAATCAGTTTTGGACCTTACTCTTATATTATGAGAACACAACATTTTGGTTTCGTCTATGTCTTCAAACTGGCAATTTACAAACCACATGTCCTTTGGCAAAGAAAGATCCCGGGAAGAAAAAGAAACCAGTCAAAAAGCCCAAGGGATGTCAATTCCCAATAGAATAACCTAAAGATGACGAGGAAGAGGAGGTTCTAGGACCACCCACCACTGAGGACAATCCATCCATAGACATCCCCAGCAACTGAATATTTAAACTAGTAAGGAACAATGTTATCAGTTTCGCAAAATACAAGAGAGGAAGGACACACGTGCCATGAAATGTCAAAGGAGAAGGAGATAGGAGGCTTCAAACGTTTGTATACATCTGAGACATTTGACTTATATAAGGAACATCTAAGGAAGATATAATAGAATCAACTAACTATTGTTACAACCACTCCTAATCAAGGAGGATAGCAAAAAGTATAAGATAAAGAAGGGAGAAAAGGATGACTAAGCCATGTTGCTTAGGCCCTTATTTATTTTTTGTTTTGTTTTTTTTGTTGTTTTTTGTTTTTTGATTATTTGGCCATTAAATTCTTGATTGGTGTCATCTAGGATAGTAAAGGAATGCATAATGTGGATCTACATCTGTAACTTTTTATAAATTAATAGAAAGTTACGATTTTTCCACGAAAAAAAAAACAAAACAAAAAACAAAAAAACAAGCAAACAAACAAAAACAAAAATAAAAAACAAAAAACAAACAACAACAATTATTAACTTCAATATACAACATTGGCGAACCAAGGATTTACGTATGGGAATGAAATCTTCCTGAATGTTGTGTTCAGTGTATCACAGTATACAAGGTGACCGACTCAGTTACCTATGGTGAGGATAGCATCCTACGAGACTTCCAAAATATACTCGACGGTACGTGGAAGTATAGTTTGTGTTATTGTTGCCTAATGCGTAATTATACAATGAGAGTGTTCATGTATACTTGCATGTGTGGAGCACCATCCAATATACCCATATCTATGTGGAGAACTTTGTGATACACTTACGTACGTGGAACAGGATATCACCCCCAGAATGCAACACTGCCAAAAAATGAGAGCTCCTATGTTTATAGACATCGGAACACGTTTCTAGCCTATACCTCTAGATGTTTGCGTTAATGTTAAAAATGCTCCTTATGATTGATTTCGTAAATTTTAAGGTTTATCTTGAATTAAGTTTCAGTTTTTCAGGCTCGCCACGAATTTCACCTGAATATCCTAAAATGCAATCTAGCGTGATAAAATGAAACTTTTATTTTCAATGAAAATCTATGTATGGGAGGGAAAAGAACAAAGAGTATGCAAAATACAAAATTCAACAAACAAGATTGCTAATCAAATTATCTTAATGCAACTATTCCTAATTCCAATTTCACACACAAAACCCTAGATGCAATGCATGATGCATAAGGTTTTCTTTTCAATTCCACTTAATTTCCAGATGAAAACTAATATATTTTCCTAATCACTAATAAAATAAATTATTCAGAATGTTGGTCGAAACATCAATTCCTTCAAGACACCCAATGATCAAACAATCAGTTTGCTAATGACCTATTTCAAAATAACGAAGGAAAATATAAATAAATTCTTATCAAAGGCACTCAAAACAAAAATAAAACAAGATGAAGGCTTATGAGGGACCCAGCCACACGTAGGGACACAAGGAGGACCAACTGGAACAAAGTTAATCAAAGATAAAATCATGAAAAGGATTTTTTTTGCATGAAATAGGGGTTAGCACAGGTGCAGATAGGCTACCAGTGCTCTACAACGTAGGTGGAGAGAAGGCCAGAGAGCACTGCAACACTCTGTCTTCAGACCAGGGGGATCGCTTATGAGGGTAAAGGTCAAATTCTGACACAAAAAATAAAGGAAATCTCAATGAAAGGCCTTCCTAGGGTCAATTCAGACTTATTGAAGCAATGGAGGTATTTTGAAGAGGTGAAAAAGGTACTAAGGACATGAAAAACACTAAAGGAAAGAATCGATCCCAAATGAAGTCTCCAATTTGTTATGCGAAATTTAAAACTACGGACAAAATTATCTTCCCTAGACCTAGTGGACTGGTCTAAAACAACATAAAGCAAAGAATATAAAGTTCTCCTTGAGGAATTGAAGAATGGAAAGAAGCTTACTTGGAATTTTTCGTAAGCTTTGCTCTCCTATTAGATTGTAAGCTCCAATCGTAGCTCTGATTGCTATAATCATAACCCGCACATACAATCACAATAACCCAAAGATCTACAACATCTATGTAGCATAATCCAATTACTCTATTCAATGGATCAAAAAAAAATTGAAACATATGTGTGTAAACATAACATAACATACATAGGAAAACAATATACTACTTGTATCAATATGGAAAGGAGAGAGTTTGCAACCAAGAATAAAAATCGATCTTGTAGATATCTCCCTAAATTGACTTGTCCTTCGTTGTCACAAAGAACACCTAAATGTCACCCTAATGCATGACGACGATGAATCTCCTGGATTCAAGGCAACATCATGAGGGTATGATAAGTCTCCAAAAGCCAACCCTGATGTTGTATATGCATGTTGATTTATAGGATAGGGTGGTGGTTTAGGAATTCTTATCCATTTACCAATCTAGGCTTGAGATCCACTCTTGATGGGAGGATGACCTCAAGGGATAAGAGCTAAAATATGCAATGTAGGATTAGATAGGATTCAAAGTTTTTATCCAAGGTAAATGGTTGAAACAACTCTTGGAAGCTTCTGGAAGGGACAACCTACTAGTGATCAGTGCAGGTGCAGAACGGAGAAACCTGTTGGTGAACACAGTTCCCTAAAGGGCCAAGGTGCGCTGGGCCTTAAAAGCATGGAAATGAAGCAGTTAAACCCATAGACTCGGGGATTTGGGAGAGTCATTCCTAGGTATTTATGTAGGGATGATGACAAAGTGTTCATGGATATTTATGGATCTAGTTTCCAGGTTTATTGACCAGATGTGAAAATTGGCCTATAACAGCCCATAAAACATAAAATATCTTGCAAAATTTTATAATAAAACTTTAATTTTAATTTCATATTATTTTGGTATCAGAGCATGGTTGTTGTGAAGGTTTGACAATTTTTGCAAGTGTTTACTTGAATGATTACAAGGTTTAAATTGAGAAGAGGAGAAGGAGTGCTTGAAGAACCAAACCCTCAAATTGGTTCAAGGAGGTCACAAAATCCACCAGTCATGGCACATGAAGAAGCATAGGAATTGATGTCTGAGGATGGGAGAGATTTTAGAAAGGCTTCCTATGATATATATGAGATGGTGAAAGTGTTGTACAATGAGACGACAACAAGGTTGCAAGGAGAAAGTTTTAATAATCCAAGAGGTAATGGTGGTGATGGGAGCAATACTCCACCTCCACCCCTCCTGCACCTCCATATACACCTCCATCCTCACCTCCTTCTTAACTTCCTTCATCTCATAGACCTACTCCTCCTCCATCTCCAAAATGACTTGCTAAGTATCCTTTGATTAAACTCGATGTCAAGTTTGAATTTCCTATGTACAATGGAGAAGTAAATGCTCAAAAGTTGGATAATTGGGTTCGTCAAATTGAAGTCTATTACAGGATTCAAAATATTTATGTTGATGTTACAAAGATACAACTTACTTCTCTTCTCTTGGAAAGTGAAACCCTCATCTGGTGGGAGGCCAAAAATCAAGGAGATTTGGAGAAAAATGGTAGAATTATCTCTTCTTGAAATGATTTTATAATTGCATTAAGAAGGAAATTTTATCCATTAGCTTACATGCAAAAATAAATTATGGATTGGCAAAATTTTAGACAAGCTAAAGGTCAAAGTGTCAAAATTTACACACAATAACTTAAAATAAGAGCTTTAATATTTGGTGTTGATTTGTCTTCACAAGATACTCTCCTTAAATATATAGGTGGATTGCATAGTTATTTGAGACATACTATACTTTTTTTTAATCCCACTAATCTAGATGAAGTATGTGTTTAGGAAACTCATTTAGGATCAAGAAGCAAGAATGTTCCTCAAGATACTAGCAAGAAACCTTCCAAATCTAGAGACAAAGGAAAGGGTGTGTTTAAAGGCAAAGGAAAAAATAATGATATTGTTAATAAAGAGGGAGAGAAACTTACTTGTGAATATGTTCAAAAGAAGGCCATGATGAAGACCACTATTGGAAATTACATCCAGAAATGAGACTAAAGAAGTTCAATAACAAGGGGAAACAAAATATTGTTGCTACAACTCAACAAGATCTAGGATTCGATTCAGGTGTTGAAACCAAAATCACGGCCATGGGAATAAAAGGTAATGTTTATAATGCAAGTCACTAGTTCTTTTAGTAAGCCTATTGAATCTCAAAATGATAAAGAAATAAGTGAGCTTTTCATACCAGGGTCATTACAAAACATACAAAAGTTGATATATTGTTTGATAGTGGATCCCAAGTCAATATTATCTCTGAAGCAATTGTCAAGAAACTTAATCTAGAGACTACACCTCATACTAAACCTTTCACGCAGCCTCAGCTACTCTTACCCACATACTATGCATATAAAAATGTGTTTCTCATTTTTACTTTAATCAAGATAACTTCAAACAGTATAACCTCTGTTGCGGAAGCTATTTCCTTTCAAAACCATATTGTTATAAAAAATATAAAAACCCACATCTATGCATAAATAATGCATATGAAATACATATATTCCAAACCAATGAAGCACCTATGCGGAATTAACGTTCTGCTGTTATAATTAAGTTTATTAACCATAATTAAAACCCCACTTATTAATACTCATATTTATGAATTAACTTTGGCTAAAACCCCAAAGTGTCATCAAAGAACATATGGGCCCACAGTCTATTTCAAGCACACATTTGTATCATCGATCATATACCTTCTCCAATCCAATGACAATCGCACATTAAAACGCATGAAATTCAAAGGTTTCTTATCCACGCGAAATAGGCGGTATTACCTTGCGACGTGTCGCCTTCTCTATGATATTGCATGCTCTAAAGAATTTATTGCTTGCCCTCTCAAAGTGGTGCGAAAATCCCTTAGTGGTTTTCAAAACCGTTCCACTGTTCAATGAATTACAATTTTTGTTGTGTCTTTTTCTACTGTTACTTCATTCAAGGTGTAGTTTCTTCTACGCCATCAATTTATGACTTCTGCCTTAATTCAATTTGTGGCTTCTGTTGAGCCTTGGAATTGCCTTTTCTTTGACAAACCTTCACTTCATTTCATCATTACTTTATCACTTCGTAAGCCTAAAATCAATGAAGAATGATTAGGATTGCTTAAAGGTTACATGCAATTGATTAACATATTGTATTTTCATGATTTTTGCTATTTTAACAATTTTCTGCAAAATAGCTACAGAATACAGGCATTCCGTAGCTGACCGCGCATTCCGTAGCTGATCCCATTTTCCGCAGCCGTTTTAGAGTTTAAATGGGTTCCAGGTGTCGTCTGAAGGAAAAACGCATATGGGCAGATTCCTTACCTCATCCACATCATTCGTTGCTCTCCCCAAAGTCTGAGCAAAAATATTTAAGTGGTTATGCACGTGGGACACCCAAACTAAGAGGCAGTCTCCTATTAAAACACGGATTCTACAGGTGTCCGCAATGAAGAACGAGGCTGTCAATAAGAGTTTCAATTTGATTAGAAGTAGAAAGACACTTATCCCTTTATTTTCTCCAGTTCTGTTATGTAAATTTGCTATTAATATGCTTGGGGGAACCGAGAGAAGGAGGTTAGATCTTAGTTAGATTTTGGCTTTTGCTGCCAACCGTGAATACTCTGTTTTAAAGTATTTTTCTCCTTTAATGAAAAATCATCATTCTGCTGCATGAGCTGAGTCGATTTTGAGTTATATTACGTGCTACCAGGTGGTGGAGGGCCCCTACCTCCTGTGCAGCTCTGTTTTTTTTAATTTAGATAAGTAACTCTCGTGTCATTCTTAGCTTAGTTAATTTTCTGAATTATGCGTTTTTATGTTCATTTGTATTGAATTCTATAGTTTAGTCTCATTCTAATGAATTCTTCCAAAATATCTGTAATGATGAATGGGAATTAACTGTGGTATTTTAGGAGTTTAATTGTGTTTTCATTTCAAACTGTGTAATTTCATAGATTAATGGCATGTCAATTTCAATAGAATACTCCGGAGGTAGAATGCATGTGGTTCAGCTTTGTCCTTTCTTTTCAAGTATGATAATGGCTCTTTAGTTTAATATTGTTCATTGTAGATTAATAGCATCTTAGTTTAGTTTTAACTCATTGCTTTAACACTTCAAGTTTAGCTGTTGTCCATTGTAGTTTACTTTGTCTTAGTTGATAAATTCAATCTCACAGGCTTAATTATTTACAAAACTTCTTTTGTTCAAAATTCATACTCATATACAATTATCTGGACAAAAGATAGTATTATCATAAGGTCTGGAGTATTTTGCAGCTTCTTTATCATTTCACAAACAAGCCTCTTTCTCAAAGACTATTTTTGAAAGGAAATCTATAACTTTTGAGAAAGGTTTAATGGTGTTAAATTGAGTTGCAAAACAAAAGTAGAAACTAGTTTAGAGTAGAAACTTTACCTTGTTACAAATATTCTTTTCCACATATTTTCCAACAAATCTTTATTCATGGATAAGATGTTGTACATTGTAAGTTATTTGTTTGATTAGTGATTTAGGAGAAAACTTCATTTACACTTAGCTTGTTCATTTCTCAGGTTCATTTCAATTTCATGTTGTGAGTTTACAATAGAGTCATTATCAAGCTTTGTATTTGTTGGTTGCTAGTCATAGTTAGACTCTGTTTTGTTTCAGCATTTGCATTTTTTTACCATCATAGTTTAGGCTTCACTCTGTTTTGACCAATAGTTTCCCTTCATTTAGCACTTAGTTCTTTTCCTGTTCAAAATAAAACCATAAAACCAAAAACATCAGAAAACACTAAACACAACGAAGTAGGAAGAGGTTACTTAGGCACATATGGTGCACTTCACTTCAGCAGTTTACTGACCCTGGTTGACAATTAAATGAACTCAATTTAGGAGACTAGGTTGAGACCAAACAGCTTCAACAGAATCATTGTTTGTGATCCTCAACAAACAATGCTTCTACTGTTATTCTATTTAGTAGTTCATTATTTTAAATATTTCCCATAATTTCATTCTACCATAAAAATTCCTGATATTCAATTTTGACTAGAAACTTTGTCTTCATCACAACACATTCCGGAAATTATGCCTTTTCAAATGCTCCGAGGAATAAATTTATTCATAACTTCTAAAGAAATTAAATGAGCTTGCTTTATTCACCTTTACACTGTGTGAATTTGACATCAAATTGAATGGCTATTTTAATGGCATCGATCCATTCTGTGATCGATGTTAATTTCTCGACATACATAAATCATACCGAATTCAAGAAATGATTATTCGGCCTCTTAAACCACACAGTTTCATAAAACTGTAGCCTAAATATAAAATGACGAAATTTCCTTTGATTCTGTCAATTTCATCTACACACAATATAAACTCAATAATGAACCACAAACTCAGAAATTTAGTTCTTGAATTGATAGTCAAATATTTACCCAAAATTGTTCTTCTGGCCTGATTTTCTCATCAGTGCCCTTCTTTTTTTTGCAGCCCGTAGGCTTCCAAAACAACTCCTATTTGTCTGTCCTGAATCTCTCTCTACCTCTTTTCTATGCCTTTGAGGCTTACAATTTATACAACTATTTCTGAAACCAATTTTGGTTTCAGATCCTCTATTTCTTCAACAAATTCCTAAGAATCCTCTTTAATCCTAAAATCTCTACTTAATCCTTAAGGACTCCTATAAATCCCCAGATTCATGAAACTAATTCTAATTTAGAAAATACAATTAATTCTCAAATCTCTCATATTCTCTTTTGAGAACATTACAAAAATCCTCTCAATATTTAATTTATCCTATTTTAAATCACTCAACTCCAAATAAATTATTTACATGAGAATCCAATTTTCTAGAAAATACAAGACCCTATGCCTACTAATTTACAATAAAGTTGTGGAGCCGGATGCTCCTACATCAGACTTCCAAAGTAGAAATTTATCATGATCTCTTGATCATGTGCTTCCAACCTTTGCCTCCTGGATCCCATACTATGTTTTGCTATCCAATAGTTGCATTATTCTTCAGCTGCACTTTTCCAGGCTTCCATATTTTATTCTGCATCTTCCCGCTAGTTATGCTTTCACAGTCTGTTCTTGTCTTTTCCTTGCTATAATATATACATACATACATACATACATACATACACACACACACACACACACAGATATATATATATATATATATTTCCTGAGACATCTTCATCATCAACCTTTTTATACTTTCAATTTCTATGTCCAGTTTATCTCCTGTTTGAAAATCAATCTGCCTTTTGTTGTTGCTTCCAAATTTTGCCGCAAATATTATTGTAGATATTGCTCCAAATACTGTTGCTTTGGACATTGTTGTATATGTTGCTGCCTCCCAGACTTCCTGAATATCTCTTAAGATATCTCCCTCTGCAACATCCTTCTTTTGCTTACTACCTGCAAATTTATTTATTTTTTAAAATTATCTTTTGATTCTTTAATCACAGCAACATAATCATTCATTGTTCCTTGTATACTAGCAAGCATAATCAATTTCGACAAACTAGTATCTACTCCTACCTCTTCCATAACTTCAGGCATTTTCACTTCAGTGTCTGCAATTCCTTTCTCTGGCACAATTTTTTTCAGCAAGAATTTCAGCAATTTTCTTTGTACTTGTTTTATCACAAATAATTCATCAATATGTTGCAATTTAGTTTCAGCATATCCTTCTTCTTCTTCCTTGACAACCTTCAGAAATTGTCCTTCACCTCCTTGATTGATTCTAGCAATAAATTCAAATTCCTCAAACACTGTATCTTCATCCTTTATCATAATAGAATTATGATTCGTCACCACCGTGGTAGTTTTAAAAGTCTGTCCTATACTCTTCTCTTGGCCAATCGGATAAGCCAACTCCTCTTTGTCATTAACAATAACAAGTTCCTTCATATGAGACATGATTGTCTCACTTTCCTTGTAGATGCTCTCCTTATTAAGTAAGGAATCTATGGGTTCATTCTGCTGCAACAATTTATCTTCATTCAAGACAACTCCAAGAGATTGATTGTCTTCTACAACACCTGTAAACACAGTCAAATTATCAATTTTAAAATCCCAATACCCAATGGTCTCATTTGATGATCCAGTCACCAAATATTCTTTTTGCAGTTCTAAGTCTCTTTCAGGACTCAAAAAATTCCAATGTCTTTCTTCCCAGCCTCCAAGGTTATCTCCATTGAGCCAATCACCATGATAGAATGATGATCCTTCACTATGTTTTCAGCTAACATAGTTTCCCTTCCATTGGATTCTCTAACATTTTCCATTTGTTGTCCTCTTTTACCTCCATAATTAACACATGAATTATCAGTATTAAAAATACAAGACTTCGATGTCTCTTCCTTCTCTAGCAACATCTCAGTATGCTGCTTTGAGTTTTCATTTAACTCCTTTGTCAGCACATCAGTATGTTGATTTAAATTCTCCATGAGACTGTCAGCTAGTCTCTCCTTCATATCATCTGTTTCAAGAATGTCTCCCTGATCTTATTCACCATAATGAACTCCTTTGATTTGTTGAATCATTCTTACATCCTTATCCTCTATTTCCTTACTGTCATTCATGACAAATTCTGTGTCTTTCTCTTTCAGCAATTTATCCTGAGTATAGATCCTCTGCTTTTCCAACTCTCTTCTTTGAAGATCTAACTTTCTATATAACTCAACAATTTCAACTGGAGTGGAATTTGGAAACTTCACACGAATTTCCATACCTTCACTTGTTGTTAACCAATCATCAGATGGTCCTTCTTCCTCTGTTTCAATATTCTGCTGAATATTTCCATGAGACCCCTCTGTTTTCATTTCTTTCTGAGTTCTTGCTATCTCAGCATTAATCTGAATAGATTTTAGATTCAGCTCCTTGTCCTTAAAAAACTTCAAAGTTTGTTCATCATCCTGTGATGTACCTACAATCACACACAAATCATTAGTTTTAAAACCACAAGACTTTTCAATCTCGTTTGCTTCCTCAAGCGTCAATCTTCCACAAGGTACTTTCTGGTTTCTGGCACATCCTATTTGTTGTGACTCAATTCCTTTGAGTCTTTCCTTTTCCAACAAAGAAATATGTATATGTTCAAGTTTTCTGAACTTGTTCACCAGCTTATCATTCCATTTCTTTTGCAATAAGTTCCATCTAACCCATTTCCTCATTTTCCATCCATGTCTTCGGCATTCATTCCCTGACTCTTGTAGCCATTCCTGTAGTACATACAGTTGTACTTTCATCACTGCAATATATATTTCTCTTTCCTCATCACTTATCTTATCTCTGTGGCATTCTTTAGAACCTCTTCTCTGATCCTCCATGATCATCTTCTTCATGAGCTCATCAATTCTCAATTTGTGATCTGCACACAACCTTCAAACTAGATTAAAATTATCTTACTTTCAAGATCTCTGCAAGACCTTGTTATTCCATTGCTAGTACTTTGAATGTACTGTTCTCATGTATTTCTGCAATTGCCTGTTACACACCAACTTTGTATATCTGATGCTTATCAAATTTAGAATCTGATCTCCTCTTTTTTTTTCATCACACACGCAGCCTTAGCTGCTCTTACCCACATACTATGCATATAAAAATGTGTTTCTCATTTTTAATTTAGTCAAGATAACTTCAAACAGTATAACCTTTGTTGCGGAAGCTATTTACTTTTAAAACCATATGGTTATAAACAATATAAAATCCCACATCTATGCATAAATAATGCATATGAAATACATGTATTCCAAACCAATGAAGCATCTATGCAGAATTAAGGTTTTGTTGCTATAATTAAGTTTATTAACCATAATTAAAACCCCACTTATTGATATCCGTATTTATGAATTAACTTTGGCTAAAACCCCAAAGTGTCATCAAAGCAAATCTGGGCCCATAGTCTATTTCAAGCACACCTTTTTATCATCAATCATATACCTTCTCCAATCCAACGACAATCGCACATTAAAATGCATGAAATTTAAAAGTTTCTTATCCATGCGAAATAGGTGGTATTACCTTGCGATGTGTCGCCTTCTATATGCTATCGCGTGCTCTAAAGAATTTACCGCTTGCCCTCTCAAAGCGGTGCGAAAAACCCTTAATGGTTTTCAAAACTGTTCCATTGTTCAATGAATTACGATTTATGCTGTGTCTTTTTCTACAATTACTTCATTCAACGTGTAGTTTCTTCTGCGCCATCAATTTATGACTTCTGCCTTAATTCAATTTGCGGCTTCAACAGAATCATTGTTTGTGATCCTCAGCAAACAATGCTTCTACTGTTATTCTATTTAGTAGTTCATCGTTTTAAAGATTTCCCATAATTTCATTCTTCCATACAAATTCCTGATATTCAATTTTGACTAGAAAATTTATCTTCATCACAACGCATTCCAGAAATTATGGCTTTTCAAATGCTCCGAGGAATAAATTTATTCATAACTTCTAAAGAAATTTACTGAGCTTGCTTTATTCACCTTTACACTATACGAAATTGACATCATATTGAATGGCTATTTTAATGGCATCGATCCATTCTGTGATTGATGCTAATTCCTCGACATACATAAATCATACTGAATTCAACAAATGATTATTCGGCCTCTTAGCCCACAAAGATTCATAAAACTGTAACCTGAATATAAAATGACGGAATTTCCTTTGATTCTGTCAATTTCATCTGCACACAATATAAACTCAATAATGAACCACAAACTCAAAAATTTAGTTCTTGAATTAATAGTCAAATATTTCCACAAAATTGTTCTTGTGGCCTGATTTTCTAATCAGTGGCCTTCTTTTTCCTACAGCCCGTAGGCTTCCAAAACAACTCCTATTTGTCTGTCCTGAATCTCTCTCTACCTCTTTTATATGCCTTTGAGGCTTACAATTTATACAAATGTTTCTTACACCAATTCTGGTTTCAGATCCTTTATTTCTTCAAAAAATTCCTAAGAATCCTCTTTAATCCTAAAATCTCTACTTAATCCCTAAGAACTCTCATAAATCCCCATATTCATGAAACTAGTTCTAATTTAGAAAATACAATTAATTCTCAAATCACTCATATTCTCTTTCGAGAACATTTACAAAAATCCTCTCAATATTTAATTTATCCTATTTTAAATCACTCAACTCCAAATAAATCATTTACATGAGAATCCAATTTTCTAGAAAATACAAGACCCCTATGTCTACTAATTTACAATAAAGTTGTGGAGCCGGATGCTCCTGCATCAACCTTACCCTTTGGGTTGGGTATGTGATGATTCCAAATTACAAGTGACAAGAAAATGTAAACTCAAATTCACCATCACTGCTAATTTTATAGATGAGGTAGAGCTTGATGTTGTGCCACCTGATATTTGTCAAATTGTTTAAGGGAGTCCATACTTGTATGACTGAAAAGCCATATTATATTTTCATGGTAAAAAATTTCATCTTTTTTAATATGGATTTTAGTATATTGTTAGAGCACATTGCAAGAAGATGAACTTATCTCTTGTTAGTCTTGGTCAGATGAAAACACTTGTAAATGCTAGTAAGTTTTTGTGTTGTTGATGATTAAATCTAAAGATATTGTTGAATCTCAAGCTTTCGCATGATGTGATTCTAAACTCAAGCATGAACTCATTGAAGTTGTTAACACTTATGACAAGATGTATTAGGAACTTGAAGGTTTGCCTCCTAAAAGGGCAATCACTTGCAACAAGATGCATAACTTCCAAATATTGGCATGTATAGAATGTCAGTTTTGGAGATTACAAAAATAAAAAATAAAATTGAAGATTTTCTTGAAAAAGGGGTCACAAGGCCCAACACATCTCCTTGTGGGTCTCCTATTGTCTTGGTTCAAAATAAATATGGTATATGGCGCATGTGTGTGGATTTCCGAGTTTTGAACAAGATCACGGTAAAGAATCATTATTCTCTTCCTCATATTGATGATTTGTTATATCAGTTAAAGGAAGATGTTTACTTTACTAAGTTATATTTTAGAAGTGGTTATCATAAGACAACGATTATTGAAGATGATATTTGGAAAATTTATTTCACGACAAGACAAGGTTTGTTTGAATGGTCAGTTATGTCATTTGGGCTTTGCAATGCACCTGCAACATTCGTATGAGTTATGAATTGTAGAAAATCTAACAACGAGATTCAATCTGATCTTGTAATGCACTAAAACAAGATATTGAATCCTTCTACAATTTGCGAAAACAAAACACAATCGCAAAATCACATAACAAGTAAGAGAAAGACACAATCAATCGCATAGCACAAGATGTATCTAGGGAAAGCACACTGCCTAAAACCCCACTATTCATATATTGTATAAAGTCAAGATCATGAAACAATACAATGCTTTCTCTCTTAGAGAAATTCCTGCACTCTTCCAACTGTCTCACTCTGATCTTGGAAAAATCAGCCAATTACTTAGCCAACTCTCAGCCCTTTCTCAGCCTGCCTTTATCACACATTCCTTGAGGAATTAAATCCCTATTAAATAGGAAAAACCTTCTAATTGATTGTGCAATGCTTCTTTGGCCTCCACATGACTATATAACTGACTTGTATAATTTTCTAATTATAAAACTAATAATTATCATCCTTTTAACCTCAGTCTCAACTGGGCCTTCCTTAGAAATGACATGCAACAACTATTTATAGCGAATTATCAGTTAAATCATTGATCATTACTTGTGAATTAAATCAGATTTAATTCACTTGATCTCTCACTAGCTCATCACTTAGTTACAACAAGTTAAACTAATTTTAACTCAATTTAACTAATTACAACTCACAAATAACTGTAATTGGACCCCCTTAAATCTTGGGAGAACTCTACATGCCTACTCTTTGACCCTCAACTCGAATTTCCCAAGCTAACTCAGTCATTCTAACTTAGTTAACTAATACAAGCTATCATGAGATGAATTTACAAATTCGCTTCCAATTTAATTAAGGGAAAATTAAATCAGAAGCCCCTTTGAGGTGCCATTTCAATAGTCCCTCTCAATAAGAAAGGGATTAGCTGCTACCTCGATCCTGCCTTTGTGGAATTCAAATTTATTATTTCCAATGCCTTTGTCAAGATGCCAATATCCTACTCCTCTTTCGGAATGTACTCTAATGACATAATCCTCCTCTTAACACAAACTCTGAGATGGTGATACCAGATATCAATATGCTTGGACCTATCATGGAATACTGGATTAACCAAGAGTTTGATGCAACTCTTATTATCACAATGTATCACCGTCAGATCCATATGATGACCAAACAAACCAACAAGTATCTTCCTCATCCAAATGGCCTCACATGCTACTTGAATGGCCACCATGTAATCTGCCTCTACTGAAATGAGTGCAACTGACCTCTGTTTCATATTGTACCAAGAAATTGTTGTTTATCCTATGTTGAATATGCCTCCTGATGTGCTCTTCTTGTCGGATGCAGTCCTTGACCAATTTGCATCGGTGAAGCCTTGAGGCTTCACTCCCTGTGTCCATATGTACCATAATCCATACTATTTAGTGCCTCTGATATATCTCAATACATGCTTCACCGCCTTCCAAAAGAGCTTGGTAGGCTTAACCATAGCTTGGCTTAACTGGTTAACTGTTTAGCATATGTCAGGTCATATATTTACCAGATACATGAGTGAACCCACAAGTTTCCTGTAAACAGTAGCATCCACTACTTCGCCTGAAGTAGCATCGTATTTCCTCTTATTTCCAGCAAGAGGAGTCTCCATGGGTTTGTTTCCCTCCATGTGGAACTTCCTCATAATCTCCTTGGCATACTTTCCCTGAGATACAAATATATCCCCATCTCTTTGCCATATTTCCAATCAACGGAAATAGTTCAACAGCACCAAGTTCTTCATCTCAAATTCTCTTACAATAATCATCTTTGCAAGACTTTATGAGTTGCTCATCACCTGTTAGTATTAGATCATTGACATAAAGTACAATAATCAAAATTTTACTATCATATTCTTGATGAATCCCAACCTGGTGAAATATCTATCAATACTGGTGTACCAATCATGAGGTGCTTGCTTCAGCCCATATAGTGCTCTCTTGAGTCTGCACACATGTGACTCCCTATCTAAGTCTCAAAACCTTCCAGCTTCTCAATGTACACTTCTTCCTTAATAACTCCATTGAGAAAGGTTGTATTTACATCCATATGATGTATCTTCCATCTCATCTGCACTAAGAGTGCAAGGATGGATCTAATAGAAGAGTGCCTTGTGACTGGTGAAAATTTCTCATCATAGTCAATCCCCTCCACCTGAGAGAGCCGTTTAGCCACAAATATAGCCTTGTGTTTCTCCATACTCCCATTTGTTACCTACTTCACCTTGTAGACCCACCTGGATCCTGCAAATGACTTCACCACTGGTCTTGGGACAACTTCCCATGCATTGTTTTTTATGATGGAGTCATACTTCTCAACCATGGCATCAACCCACACTGGCTATTGCATTGATTCCTAAAAAGAGGATGGTTTTGTCTCAATACCTTCACTCATAGGAGGCATGTATCCAGTGTACCGCTCTAGGGATATTCTCTGCCTGTGTTGTGATGTGGGTGATCCCACATTATCTATTCAATCTAGAAATAATCTGTTAGCCTCTCTGGTGCGCTTCCTTCCATCTCTAGTAGATGGCTTTGCATAAGTGGTTTCTACCACTCTTTTTTCCCCTCTTGTGGTTTATCCACATCCTGAGGTTCATCTTTTGGAGCCAAGATCTCCTCAACTGCATGCAGCCCAAGCTCCCTCTCAAGGGACAATCGCATGGCTTTGTCTTCATCAAATTTCACATCCCTTTTGACCACTGTCATCCTATGTGCTGGAAAATACACATGATAGTTGTGATGTGTATCAGTATGCCCCACAAATATCCCCGAATCTGTTGTTGGCTCTAGCTTCTTTCTGGCATATTTGGTCACATGGAAATAACGAGATGAACCAAAAAAATTAAAATACCACACATCTGGTATCTTACCTGGAAAAGCATCCTCTGGTGTACTCATCCCAAGTATCCGATGAGGACTTTTGTTCTGCAAAACTACTGATGTATTGCATGCTTCTGCCCACATATGAACTGGTAGGCTTTGATCATGTAACATAGCTCGTGCTACTCCCACAATCGTTTTGTTATTCCTTTCTAAAACCCCATTCTGTTATGGGTTATGAGGTGCAATCAATTCTCTTTAAATTCTTTCTAACACACAGCAGTTCTTAAATTCATTAGATATCTATTCTCCACCATTATTGCTCCTCGGAGCGTTCACCTTCTTCCCTGTATCTTTATCGACAAGTGCCTTGAACTCAAAAATTTGGAGAACGTTTGATCTTTCTTCTACATGAATAAAATCTAACACTTTCTTGAAAAATAATCAACAAGAATCACATAATACATATGCTTTGTTGTGGAAGTTATCGAGAATGGTCCACGCACATCTACGTGAACTCTCTCAAGGATCGCCTTGGCTTGTATTTCCTTATCATAAAAGGTGGCTTTGGTATAATTCCCCAATTTACACCCTTTGCATGTGTCTCTCTGCACAAGTGCACCCTTTGGAAGTCTTGTAGAAATCTGTTGCATGATCCTCACGTTGTGGTGTAGATGGACCAATCTTTTGTGCCATAACTCACCGATGTCTCGGCTTTCCACCTTCTCTGCTTTACTCCTCATTGTTTCAAAGTCCTCTACATCCAGTTTATAGAGATTCTTTACTTGAGCCCCAATATTTTTCACCTGTCCCGTGTCTTTGTGATGAAGGAATGCCTTTCCTTCACTGAAGATCACATCATAGCCATGATCTTCCAACATAGCAATAGAAACCATATTCTTCTTTAAATCAGGAAAATTCATGACATCTTTTAATGTGATTGGATTACCTAAATCCCTCTGAAAGGTAACCATAACTACACCAATAGCGCTATACCTCCCTTCGTCACCCATCTTGATGTGCATCTGAAGATCCTTCTCCTCCAAGCTACTGAAGAATTTTTTGTTATTGGTCATATGGAAGGAAGCTCCCCTATCCAAGTACCACACATAACCCATCACCGATGACACCATGCATGTGATGATGGTGAATTCCAACTCAAATTGTGAAGCCAATGTGTCACTTGCTGCTCCTCCTGAGGCCTTCTTGTTTTTCTTCTTTTGTGGAATATTTGTGGCATAGTGTCCATGCTCATAACAGTTGAAACATTTTACCTTTGACAAGTCTCACTTCTTGCCTGCCTTGTCAGTCTCGAATTTGGGATGGGACACCTTCCCCTTTCCTTTCTTCACCTTACCAGCCAAGGCACAATTCTCCTCATCATCAATCTTTGATGAGGATCCATCTCTGGTGCTCCGCCGAATTTCTTCTTGCACCAAATCGGACCATATTCGCTCCCAATCCGTCAACTTCTCCCTCCCATTAATAGAGTATTGGTAGCTATGAAAGCTCTTGGGAAGGCCTAGAAGAGCTAAGCTCACCAAATCATTTGAGGCAACAATGATCCCAACGCTTCCAAGCTCATCTCGACACTGAGTGAAATTTGTCAAGTATTTTTTTATTGTGTCTCCCTTCTCCATTTTGATCTTCCTGAGCTTGTCTTTCAACACTAGTTTCCTGTGGTCACTACTATTCTTATACAGATTTGTTAAGGCTTTCCACATTTCATATGGAGTCACCTTCAAATGGAGGCTCGAGACAATATGATCTTGAACTCCCTCTAAAAATATCCTTCTCGCTTTTGCTACATTCTTCTTCAATGCATCAAGAAGGTGAGCATATGCGGGTTGCGGGACATCAGTATCTATGAAAGCCTTCAGTCTATTGTCATCAAGAACTGCCTCCATCCTGTCCTTCCATGCAATATAATTTGAATTTCCCTCAGGTACATATTCGAGTCTCAAGCCATTTAAAGACATCTTGATCTGTCGCTGGATCCGGAAGAATAAATTTGCAAATTCGAACCTAATCAAAACAAACATTGTTCTTATCTTCTTATTGTGATTCTTGGTGCTCTGATACCATGTAGAAAATCTAACAACGGGATTCAATCTAATCTTGTAATGTACTAAAACAATATACTGAATCCTTCTACAATTTACGGAAACAAAACACGATAGCACAATCACATAACAAGTAAGAGAAAGAGACAATCAATTGCACAAAACAAGATGTATATGGGGAAAGCACGCTACCTAAAACCCCAATATCTGTATATTGTATAAAGTAAAGATAATGAAACAATACAATGCTTTCTCTCTCAGAGAAATTCCTACACTCTGCCAACTGTCTCACTCTGATCTAGGAAAAACCAACCAATTACTTAGCCAATTCTCAGCCTCTTCTTATTGTTCCTTGCTCACACGTTCCCCAAGGAAATAAATCCCTATTAAACAGGAAAATCCTTCTAATTGATTGTTCAATGCTTCCTTGGCCTCCATATGACTCTATAATTGGCCTATACAATTTTCTGATTATACAAATGATAGTTATCATCCCTTTAACCTCAGTCTCAACTGGGCCTTCCTTAGAACTGACATGCAACAACTATTTAAAGTGAATTATCAATTAATTAATTGATCACTACTTGTGAATTAAATCAGATTTGATTCACTTGACCTCTCACTGGCTCATCACTCAGTTAGAACTAGTTAAACTAATTTTACTAATTACAATTCACAAATAATTGTAACTGGACCCCCTTAAATCATCATAGAACTCTACATGCCTACTCTCTAGCCCTCAATTTTAATTTTCTAAGTTAACTCAATCATTCCGACTTAGTTAACTAATACAAGCTGTCATGAGATGAAATTACAATTTCTCTTCCAATTTAATTAAGGGAAAAATTAAATCAGAAGCCCCCGTGGGGTGCCATTTCAACATGAATGATGTGTTGCAACCATTCCTTGATGAATTTTTCATAGTCTACTTAGATGATCTTTTGATTTTCAGTAAGACTTGTGAAGAGAATGTCAAGTTTGTGAAACAAGTTTTAGATGTCTTGAAAAAATGAAAATTTGTCTTATTTGAAGATGTTTAACTGTGAATTTGGGAAAACCTCTTTGATTTATTTGGGTCATATTATAGGAGGGGGTGAATTGAAGATTGATCCCTCAAAATTTGATGTTACTGTGAATTGGCCTAAACACAAAAATGTAACATAAGTTAGGAGCTTTTTGGGAGCAACCTAATATTGGATAAAATTTATTGCTAACTTCTCACTCATTGCAACACCATTACATGCTTTAAAAAGTGTGAAACGGGTCTTTCATTGGTGAGGCAAGTAACAAAAATCCTTTGACACATTGAAAGATAAAATCAACACAGCACCATTTCTCTCAATTCCAAAAAGTAAGCAACCATTTTAGATTCAAACCGATGTAAGTGAATATGCTATGGGAGCAATTTTGATCTAACATGGTAATCCACTTTGTGATCATTCTGAAACATTTACCAATGCAATGATTAACTATCCAACTTATGCTAAATATTTGTATGCTTTGGTACAAAGCGTGAAGAGATGGAAGAATTATTTAATGGGAAAAAAATGATTATTCATACTGACCATCAACCTTTGCAATATTTACAATCACAAACCAAGCTACAACGAGCTAGACATTTCAGGCCAATGGGATTCCTACAATGATTTCATTTGGTAATCAAGTATAAGAAAGGTATATACAACAAAGTTGCATATATGTTATCAAGGCCTATTGTTAATGAGTCTGTCATTCTTAAGCATAACTCAATCATGCATGAAATTTATATTGAACAATATGCTCAACCTGAAGATTTTAAAGATGCTTATGCAACTTTCATTCAAGGCAATCATGTTGAAAAGTTGGATTATCATGTTCATAACAAATGTTGTATTAACTTGGCAAGTTATGTGTTCCATAGGGTGAAAGAGTCAATGTCATAAGGGAAGCCCACACTTCTCTTATTGTTGGTCACTTTGGTGTAGGCAAAACAATTGCTCAAATTCAGAGGTATTGTTATTGGCCTCACATTAATGAAACTATTTCAAGATATGTAAAAGGATGTTCCATGTGTGCTACTAACAAGCCTAGAAACAGGAAATTGGGTTTCTACACTCCACCTCCTATTCCTTCTTGTCCTTGGGAAAGAAATTCTATGGATTTTATTGGGGGACTACCAATGTCTAGGAAAGGTCATGATTATCTATATGTTGTTGTGGATCATTTCAGAAAAATGTGTGTGTTGAGGCCATGTAATAAATGGGTTACAACTGAAAAAAACTGCAAAGATGTTCTTCCAAAATGTATGGGTTCACTTTGGGTTACCCACTTCTATTGTTTTTTATCGGGATTCTTGTTTTTTCATGAACTTTTTGTTAAGTTTATGGAACTCATGGACACAAATTTCAATAAGAGCACCACATTTCATGCACAAATCAATGACCATACAAAAATAGTAAACAAAATAGCAGTGCATCTCCTTCGAGGATATTGTGGTAAGTATCCTAAACTTTGGGATGACAATTTGCATTAAATCCAAGATGCCTACAATCGTGTCAAGTATTCATGTACACAAGTATCTCCATTTGAAGCTTGTTTGAGTTATTTACAAAAGTATCCTTTGTATTTCATCTTTAGTAAAGGTATTGCAATAGACGGACATAGTGATGTGGAAAAAGCAAAGCATTTCATTGAACAAATTCACCTAGTGCATCAAAGGGTACAAGAAAAACTAGAGAAAAGTAAAGGCAAGTACAAATTATGACATGACAAGCATCAGGTTGATCATTATTTCCAAGTAGGAGATCAAGTTTGGACGTCGATAATAAGGAAAGACTCCAAGGTGAAGGAGCTCAAGCCAATCACATATGGTACTTACAAAATCTTAGATAAGATTGGTAATAATGCTTTCTGAATAGATTTTCCACCTTACGTGTAAATTTATTCTATTGTGAACGTGGAAAACTTGAGACTGTATGAGACTTAAATGATTTATGATCGTGAAGAGAATGTTCAGATTCCATTTATAGAAGAAATTTCTCCTGAATATTTAAATGAGTTGCAGGAAAACTTAATTCTTGACAGGAGAATCAGGACTTCATGCAGAGGCAATGTGGAGTATCTTCGAGTGGGGATCGAAGGTAGAAATCCAACTAAATCAAGGTGGATTGAGATCGAGAAAGTGAGGGATTTGTACCCTCACTTACTTGCTTAGTAAAAACAAAATTTTGGTGGTACAAAAGCTTCCAGTGGGCAGGAATGATCCAGAGAATAAAAGAATATGCTCAAAAGTAAATGTGCTCAAATTCTCCCAAAACTGGCACCAAATCGGAGATATCGTCATTCTGATTCCAACGATGCTTGAATCACCTTATTCTCACACCGTATGAAGATGTTATTGCATTCTGAAGTTTTTGGCAAATAATAAAAAAGTCAACTTGCAGGGTTGACTAGGAAGTGTACAACTGCCACATGGCAGTTCATATGCTGACATGGTGCTAACAACAGCAGGGTGACTGAGCAGTATGAATTTTAGATGGGACAATCCCATGAGTACATGTGACATGATCTTATAGGGGCAGTTGGCATGATTTTATTGGTTGACAGCCTTTGGTTTTGGCCAATAAAAGTGGAAAATTTTGGTTTATGGACCAACCAACCTCCCTGGGGTTCGACCACACAACCTCACAACACATAACTATATGCCTTACCACTATACCACACATTGTTTCTTATTATACATGATGGGTCATTTTAATTTATTGTGTAACTATTTCATTGTTTTTTTTGGGGGCCGGGGATGTGGGGTGAGGGGCAGGCCGACGGGCTTGCTCGTTTGGCCCTGGGATGGCATGACCTAGTGCAAAGTGGAGAGGGGCGGGGGGGCATGGCCCTAGTCCCGAGCTCTATGGTATTCAACATAACCAATGGCGAAAACCATAGGAGGAGAAGGCACGAAAACCACTCATTGGAAGCACCATTACATGCTTTAAAAAATGTGAAATAGGGCTTTTAGTGGGGAGGCAAGTAGCAAAAATCCTTTAACACATTGAAAGATAAAATCAGCACAAAACACCATTTCTCTCACTTCCAAATCTTAAGCAACCATTTGAGATTCAAACCGATGTAAGTGAATATGCTATGGGATAAATTTTGATCCAACATGGTAATCCACTTTGTTATCATTCTGAAACCTTTACCAATGCAGTGATTAACTATCCAACTTATGATAAAGAGTGTATGCTTTGGTACAAAGTGTGAAGAGATGGAAGCATCATTTGATGGGAAAAAAAAACGATTAGTCATGCTAACCATCAACCTTTGCAATATTTACAATAGCAAACCAAGCTAGACATTTTAGGTCAATGGGATTCCTACAACAATTTCATTTGGTAATAAAGTATAAGAAAGGTATATACAACAAAGTTGCAGATATGTTATCAAGGACTATTGTTAATGCGTCTGTCATTCTTAATCATAACTCAATCATGCATGAAAGTTATATTGAACAATATGCTCAAGATGAAGATTTTAAAGATGTTTATGCAGCTTTGAGTCAAGGCAATCGTGTTGAAGAGTCAGATTATCATGTTCATAACAAGTTGTTATATTATCTTGGCAAGTTATGTGTTCCACGGGGTGAAAGAGTCAATGTCATAAGGGAATCCCAAACTTCTCTTATTGTTGGTCACTTTGGTGTAGGCAAAACAATTTCTCAAATTCGGAGGTATTGTTATAGGCCTCACATTAATGAAACTATTTCAGGATATGTAAAAGGATGTTCCATGTGTGCTACTAGCAAGCCTAGAAATAGGAAATTGGGTTTGTACACTCCACCTCCTATTCCTTCTCATCCTTGGGAAAGCATTTCTATGGATTTTGTAGGGGGACTACCAATGTATAGGAAAGCTCATGATTATCTATATGTTGTTGTGGATCATTTCAGAAAAATGTGTGTGTTGATGCCATGTAATAAATGGGTTACAACTGAAAAAACAGCAAAGATGTTCTTCCAAAATGTATGGGTTCACTTTGGGTTACCCACTTCTATTATTTTTTATCGAGATTCTTGATTTGTAGGGAACTCATGGACACAAAGTATACTTTTGGTCAGGTTTATGGGAACTCATGGACACAAAATTGAAGAAGAGCGCCACATTTCATGCACAAATCGACGAATAGACAGAAGTAATAAACAAAATAGTAGTGAATCTCCTTCGAGGATATTGTGGTAAGCATCATAAACTTTGGGATGAGCATTTGCATTACATACAACATGCCTACAATTGTGTCAAGCATTTATATACACAAGTATCTCCATTTGAAGCTTGTTTGGGTTATTTTCCAAAGTATCCTTTTTATTTCATCTTTAGTAAAGGTATTGCAGTAGATGGACATAGTGATGTGGAAAAAACAAAACATTTCATTGAACAAATTCAGCTAGTGCATTAAAGTGTACAAGAAAAACTAGAGAAAATCAAATCCAAGTACAAAGTATGACATGACAATCTTAAGGTTGATCATGATTTCCAAGTAGGAGATCAAGTTTGGACGTATATCATAAGGAAAGACTCCAAGGTGAAGGAGCTCAAGCCAGTCAAATATGGTACTTACAAAATCTTAGAGAAGATTAGTAATAATGCTTTCTGAATAGATTTTCCACCTTACATGCAAATTTATTCTATTGTGAAAGTGGAAAAAATTGAGATTGTGATGCAACCATAAGGTCACAATTAAACAAAATGCACCACATGCAAGGTTAGCGGAATTGACCTCACATGTACTCCCCTTAACTTGACCTCCTTATCAATTTTAACAAATGCATGCAGAAGTTTTAACCATAGTTGATAACTCATTATAAACTTTTCCTTTATGTATTCCCACCTCTTCACATTACCTTATCTCATCCATGACTTTACATTATACAAATACTTCAAACCTATGGGTTATGGCCCACATAATCCTTTATACATGCGGGGCGGATTAAATATATTTCATACATACATACTTTAGCGATCAACAATACTACTTTAAACCAGACCATAGATAAACCCAAACCATTACCTGCATACACACGGAACTGCTTGTTGTAGGGTCCACAATACCTTGAACCAATCACAATGCATCGCAAGTCACTTGCCCGCAAGTTTAACGCTATACTGATAATGCTAAACCATAAATATTGTGAACTGCGCTATTGAGCAGGGCTGACACGTGGCTTCTCCCGTCGCATCACATCGCCCGATCCTTTCCACTTCGCATCGCAATCAAAACTTTTTCACTTGCGAACTCTTAATACTAAACGTTATTTCCTGCGAAATGTGAAGTTGTGTACTATCAACATGTGGCCTCCCTCATTGCATCGCAACTTTAGAACTTTGTCGCATCGCAAGTAAAACACTTTAATTTGCGAAGTCTTCGCGCTATCTGTCATCTTTTGCGAAGTGTGAAATCTCAATTCATTGTCGACCGTTGATCTATTTCCCTAATCTAATCGTGGCCATAATTTCACCTCTTTGGATTTCTCTAAGTGTTCACTACTGTTGAGGAGGTAAATCCCCTCTGCGGACAGAGGCGATCCCTACTAGCCCAGCAGGGGTCTAGCAACAAGCAAACAATGCTATGACGCAAGCTCCTAGTTACGAATGAAAGACTTGGGATAAGAGCCTACCTGGATTCCAACGCTAGATCTGAAGAAGAAGATGTCCCCGTCCTTCAGCCCTGGCAGATCACAATCCGTCCACGATCTCCGTGGATGAACACCTGCACACAGAAGAAACGAACAGATACATGCATAGGAACCGGCATACGTAACTAAACATCGGTCAGAAAAGATATTACTCGCATTAACATGATGGAAAAAGGAGTGGAACCATAATCATAGTCATCTATTAAAATGATAAACGAATAGAAGTTACAACCAAGTTCTGACGTCGCAACTTCCTTCGAACGGGTCTCCGGTCGTCCACGTCTCGCAAAGCTCGCCAAGGAAAGGGAAACCTCTCCAGAGTCTCGTAACAATGGTCTCCTCGCTTGAATGGGCCTTAAGGGAAAAAAGGGATTCTTTACAGCACAAAGGCACTTGGGAATAGGGAGATGCAAAGCTTCAGCACTTCCAGACTATCAACCCTTCAGCCCCTTCATCAATGGATGAAGGCTATATTTATAGAGGAGAGGAGGAGGTTGGGATCCCTACAATAGTGGAAGGGAGGCCTTATCCCTTGGGAGGTTCCCCATAAGGTGGAAAAAAGAGGCCAAAGGAGGAAGGCCGTGGTTATTCAGGCGAAACCACTCCTGATGACTCATCCACGAAGTTGTTGTAATCGAAACTTCGCCTCTTTTTTAAAAAACTTTCCATAAATAGAGTGGCGCGGGTACAACACTGGGACAGAGCGCCAATTGGCGCGGGCTCGGTGTTAATTTTCCCCCATTGGCGCGAGTACATAACGGGCTACCAGCGCCAATGCAAAAACATGTGTTTTAAGGGTGCACTCAGAAATGATAAACGGGGAGAAATGTTGTCCTCATGAGAAAAGGGATGCAATGAAGGTATTTTCAAGGCTTGACATTGCTCACAGGTCACATAATGGGTCCTCCATTGTGCGGGAGAAACGAAGGAATAGGTACGGACGAGTGACAAATTACGTGAGATGCCCCCTAAAGCATGAGGCAGAGAGAGAGAGGGTGAAATACTTTTACGAACATGTTCAAGCGAGAAGGCCCGCGGAAGTCGAAAGGCACAATGCGAAGATACAACTGAAATCTCAAGTACATGATGTATATATATGGTATGGACGCAGCCATCCGAAACAGAGTATACGATAATCTGGATCCAGGGTATGGACGCAGCCATCCAACTAAGATCGAACAAATAGACTCAGGTATGGTCGCAGCCATCCAATCAGTGAGTCATGTACATAATGATAATAATCCACAATCGCAGCCTGGATTACAACAGACACAATCCAGGGTCTTGCGCTCCATCTCGACCCAACAAAGTACAAGTTCAAGCATGCGAATATGTGAGCTGAAGTTGAACATGCAAGAACATCGTCTAATTACCAGCCAATGATGAAAGCTGTTAACAGACGCGAGAGAAACCACCAATAATGACAATGGTCCTCAAGGTACTACAGGTACAATCTACGGCGTGCGAATAAATGAGTTGATGTCGAACACCCGCAGAATCATCCGATCGGAGGCCAATGATGAAAACCTCACGTCGAATGCGACGAACCTGCCATTAAGGCATGCAGGCTCCAAGGTACCATCAGGAGTCTCTAGACCAACTTCCTGGATAATGAGTTGAAGTCGACAGGAAGTGACCTTGATCGAAGGTGGGCCATAATGATTCCCACATCATCGACACGAGACAGAGGAACATGATGTTTTTGTTGTGAATTAGGATCGTATGAGAAACAGAGGAAGGTTGATATTTGCAGAGGCCAACTTCTCTTGAACATATAAACGGCACGACAGTGGACTTGGCAGTATTTGACATCAACGGATCAGAGGTCATGGCGACGAGGCAATGAGCAGATGAGAGGTCAAAAGGGATTATCCAAACCCACGGAGGCAAAGTGAAGAACGAGATGAGATGTCCCCAACCCGACACGAATGCAGACAAGTGCCATGTTCAAGAGCGACATACTGCCGACACGACAATGATGTTGGTTCCATTTTTCCCCACCATTTCGGTGAGTACCTCTTTATTTTTACACAAGCTTGAAGAGGATACCATATGCTTGTCATATAAATTCATCCTTCGGACGAATCCATCCTAGTGCATTTAACGAGTCCTAGGAAGGAGGAACTCGGAGAACGTCATTTCGACTGGATCCAATGTCATCAGGGTTTAACGAGTCTGACAAAGGGATAACTCGGCGTCTTTTCATGTTTAGAGAGTTTGAAAAGACAGCTGAAAAGTAAACTCCAGAGGTCCCTTTTCGTAAATAGTTCCTCAAATCCGAAAAGGTAGAAAACTATGTCTGAGAAAACCTCCTAGTCGCAATAGGCTAGGGTATTCCTTTTTCGTAATCAATCCATCCCAGCCCGAAAAAGGGGTAAATGCATACTAGGTAGATGTCGATTCGTGTCCATTTTAACGAGATCGAAATGACAAGGGCCTCAGCAATCTTTTCATGTTTAGAGAGTCAGAAAAGAGCTGAAAGATGACTCCTCCTGGAGGAACGAGTGGTATAAAGGGTAGCAACTGGTTCCGGTAATGGTGGAACTACTCTGAACAAATAAAGGTCAAGAGGCTGGCTAACAAGACCACTCATAGCAGCGGTTCCTCAGGAACGGGTAAAACAACCAAGTGAAGGCATATGATCGGCCAAGCAGATAGTGACAATGGAGTGAGAAAACCAAGGCTCATCTGGTTTCATTTTTACACAAGAGGTAAAATGGGCAAGGTTTCATTTTTACACAAGCTTGAAACAAAGATAAACTATGCTTGAAACCAGTTTCATTTTTACACAAGCTTGAAACGGACATAAACTATGCTTGAAAAGATAAGCATGCCCCCAGCATGGTGACTCAATTCGAGGTACATGCCCCCCAAGCTTCAGTCCATATGAAAGGCGGATGGAGTGAAGGTTCAAGTGACGAGATCAAGAGAAAGACTCGACTGGGATTTTACGAGATCTAAACAAAGACTCGAATTGAACGGGAACGTGTTTCATTATTTTAACGAGGTTGACACATTAAAAGAACTATCCTCAAACACCTTGTTTCATGGTTTAGGGAGCTTGACACAAGACTAGGAACTGTGCTCCGACAAACCTTGTTTCATTTTTTAAGGAGCTTGACACAAGACAAGGAACTCTGCTCCGACAACCTTGTTTCATTTTTTAAGGAGCTTGACACAAGAAAACGAACCATGCTCCGACGACCTTGTTTCATTTTTTAGGGAGCTTGACACAAGACAAGGAACTCTGCTCCGACAACCTTGTTTCATTTTTTAAGGAGCTTGACACAAGACAAGGAACTCTGCTCCGACAACCTTGTTTCATTTTTTAAGGAGCTTGACACAAGACAAGGAACTGTGCTCCGACCGACTTCATCATAATGAACAAGAAGTCATTGCTTCCAAGAGTTCCACACCAGATGGGAGGAAATCATCTTGGAAGTCAGGACCCAATGCCCCCAGCACTCGATGCACGACGGCATCATCACTGAGCACAGGCACGGGGTAAGTAGCCACATAGTTGACCTGCGGCGGAGCAGATACAACGGGTGGATAGAAACCAGGAGGGGGTGATGGCGGACCAGATGCCATATTAGGACCAAAGAACGAGAGCTGATCAATGGTCACGATCCGTCCTTCATGTGGAAAGCACATCACGCGAAAGAGGGAGGAGACAAGTGCTCCCATGGCATAGGTGTAATCGCGCCCCAGGAGCAGATTGAAATCCAAAGGGCCTGGAACGACCATCACGTCCATATGGACGGTTTTACCTCCCAAAGTAACGGGTAACCTTGGAAGGATCCCCAACGGTTGACTCGTTCTTCTATTGAATGTCAACAGATTCTGCGTAACGGGCGCAAGCGACGGCGAACCGAAAGCTTGCCAGGTAGTTGATGACAGAATACTAATAGAGGCACCTTCGTCTATAATGGTGCTAGGTACAACCAGACCAAGAGCCTGTACTGTGATCTCGAAAGGCACATAAGACGGAAGGTGAAATCTTGCAAATCGATTCCAGTCAAAGGAAGCGACCAAACTACTCGGAGGGGCTACCATCGACAAGCGAAGGTCTTCCCCTGATGTTACGGTAGAAGAAGCATCCTCCATGACCTCCATCTCGAAGGCGGGAGGGATATCCTCTGGAGCCTCCATCATGGGAGGTGGAGGAGGCTTCTTGAAGTACAGGGGCAGGAGAATCTTTCTCCAAGCCTGAAGAATCTGAAGAAACTAGAAGGACATGAGGGGTGTGAGATCCATTCTCGACAGAAAAGACCTGGTGCACCGCGGACGGGGCCAGTTCGACCGATCCCACGACCAATGGTTGGTCGGGAACGGATTCCTGAATCTGAATTTCTGGAGGAGTGGGATCGACCAAGGATGACCCTTGACCAATCACGGCATCAGCCGGTGGAAGACTCAAAGAAAGCTGTTTATAACCAGCCGGGAGGCGTGGTGTAGAAACAATCGGGTTGTCCAAAACTCGTTTGGCTTCATCCATATAAGGACAAAGGTGAATGGCATGGTGCCCTTCACACAACTTACAGGGATTGGTGATCTTACCCTGCTTCTTAGAGTTCTTATCAACAGCAGCTGAAGATGTGCCCCCAACTCGACTCCCAGAAGCCAAAGGCAACGGTGGGCGGCCGTTGGACCATACTTCGAGCACCTTGGGAATGCCAGGGCAGTCTCGAAGAAGATGGTCTCCCGTGCACAACATGCACGGGAACTTGACTTTCCGAGGAGGGTTGGAAGGACTATCAAGAGGAAGTGTTTCAGAGACAGCAGTTCCACTTTTAACCTCTCGCTTATCGGACTTCTTCTTCTTAGCCACCTGGCTACTCGAATCCAGACTTTCACCAGGCGAAGTAGAAGATGAGGATGCAGAAACAGGCGAAGAAGGGGAGAGGTCCACCTTGGAATCAACATGATGTTGTTCCATCGGAGGAACTGATTGAACAGTAGTGGAGACATTCGGGACAACAGAGGTTGAGAACAACCAAATAGGCAACCCAACAGTTAGCCCAGGAAGGGACAACGTCGCCATGTAAGGAGCACCAACATTTCCAAAAGGAGGAAAATGACCAGGATTCCCTTCTGAGGGGATTCCTTGGTTAGTGAACTCTGAAAAAGTTGCCATCAAAACTCAAAACCACACACGGGCTGAAAAAAGAGTCAAGAGCACACGATCAAATGGTCAACAAGCAATATATAAGCGGGCGTGTAATCGTGGGCGATTAATTTTACCACATTGGAAAGTAAGAAATTCTACCGTTTCATATTTTAAGAGTCGAGAAACGATAAAAAGATGACTCTATCTCTTTCAGAGTTGATACAAGCGTGAAAGGACAAGCGCTTGACGGTCTTTTCAAGTTTAGGGAGTGAGAAAAGACCAAATGACTGCTCAGGAAAAACTAGGCACAAAGGGTGTACCAAATATCCGTGAACTGCAATATACACCTTGGTTTCAAAAAATGAAACAGAAATCGACCAAGGACTTTCCGTACGTGCAGGTAGTCTCCCCGAATGCTGTGTTCGGTGTATCACGGGTATAGGGTGGCAGACTCGGCTTCCTATGGATAAAGGATTGAAAACCTATAGGGGTCTCCCTTTATATACGCGACGGTACGGGGAGCGCAAGTCCGTACTAGAGCTGTCTAAATCCAAGAGGCGAACGACAGCTGCTAGGTTTAACGACGCCGGAACACGTCTCTAGCCTAGACCTTCTAAATATGTTGCGTTAAGTTCCAATGTTGCCTTAGGTTAATTGAATACATTTTACAGTTGATTTTCAATTAAGTTTCAATTTCCAGGCCCTATCGTATGTAGTGTCTCCTAAATGCAAGCTATATGTCACGGTGCAACATTTCGTTCGATGAAAACTAGTTAAATGAGAGTTGAGATCTTTTATGCAAACGAAATGAACGGAATACAAACAAGAATGTCTCTGATGCAACTAATGCAATTGCACACTTTTCACTCAAACACTAATCACTAGCAATATGGAAAAGATCACAATTTGCACTAATTTAACAAAAGCAAAAGAGATTATATTTTTTTTTGATTTTCAATGTTTAATGGCTAATGTGCACTGAAAACAAAAGGAACAATTTGAGAAATGATATCTAAGAGAGCGAAGCAAACAACAGTCACTCAACGAAGCAAGCAACCAAATCTCTAAATCGACCCAAAGTCTCTCAAATCGAAGAAAGACTCGAAAACTCCCAATGGACCGTGTGATCTAGGTCCAAAGCCAAGGCAAACGAATTCTGAATGAAGGAATGAACAATCACTCAAAAGACGCAGCAAAAACGATCAAATACTGTTAAGAGAGCGTGGAGAATCAATCAACAAGTTGACAGGACAATCAAGACACCAAAACTCCCAAGGAGGGCTCGATTCACTATGCCATTAGATGCCCTAGGGCTCAAATCGTGAAATCGATAGACAGAGGCAAACAACCAAAGGATAGCGGTGAATTCCAGTCAAACAAGACTCCAACACACTCAGACAATCAGGAAATCAAGAAGAAAAGTACTGGTCAAGCTCAGAAAGCCAAAAAATGAAAAAACTCAAAAAGTCACAGGGGTGGCGCGACTGTGGACTTGAAACTGGCGCCAGAGGCCGATTGGCGCGAGACAGACAAATGCAACAAGCGCCAAGTGGCGCGACTGTCGGGTTAAAACCCGCGCCAGTCGAGTTCTTCAATAAAAATTAAAAAACAAGCTATTCTAAAAGTAGACCAATACAAGCTAAGCAAACCAAGAGGCTAAAATAATGGAAGAATCCAACCCAGAAGGTTCATCAAGCAAGGAGAAACAATCAAAGCGAACCAATCATAAATGGGACAAGAAAAACCGGACGATCCCCAGCGGAGTCGCCAATTTGTTGAGGAGGTAAATCCTCTCTGCGGACATAGGCGATCCCTACTAGCCCAGCAGGGGTCTAGCAACAAACAAACAATGCTATGACGCAAGCTCCTAGTTACGAATGAAAGACTTGGGATAAGAGCCTACCTGGATTCCAACGCTAGATCTGAAGAAGAGATGTCCCCGTCCTTCGGCCCTGGCAGATCACAATCCTTCCACGATCTCCGTGGATGAACACCTGCACACAGAAGAAACGAACAGATACATGCATAGGAACCAGCATACGTAACTAAACATCGGTCAGAAAAGATATTACTCGCATTAACATGATAGAAAAAGGAGCGGAACCATAATCATAGTCATCTATTAAAGTGATAAACGAATAGAAGTTACAACCAAGTTCTGACGTCGCAGCTTCCTTCGAACGGGTCTCCGGTTGTCCACGTCTCGCAAAGCTCGCCAAGGAAAGGGGAACCTCTCCAGAGTCTCGTAACAATGGTCTCCTCGCTTGAATGGGCCTTAAGGGAAAAAAGGGATTCTTTACAGCACAAAGGCGCTTGGGAATAGGGAGATGCAAAGCTTCAGCACTTCAAGACTATCAGCCTTTCAGCCCCTTCATCAATGGATGAAGGCTATATTTATAGAGGAGAGGAGGAGGTTGGGATCCCTACAATAGTGGAAGGGAGGCCTTATCCTTTGGGAGGCTCCCCATATGGTGGAAACAAGAGGCCAAAGGAGGAAGGCCGTGGTTATTCAGGCGAAACCACTCCTGATGACTCATCCACGAAGTTGTTGTAATCGAAACTTCGCCTCCTTTTTTAAAAAACTTTCCATAAACAGAGTGGCGCGGGTACAACACTGGGACAGAGCGCCAATTGGCGCGGGCTCAGTGTTAATTTTCCCCCATTGGCGCGAGTACATAACGGGCTACCAGCGCCAATGCAAAAACATGTGTTTTTAGGGGTCTGTTCAGGAAATGATAAACAAGAGAAATGTTGTCCTCATGGAAAGGGATGCAATGAAGGTATTTTCAAGGCTTGACATTGCTCACAGGTCACATAATGGGTCCTCCATTGTGCGGGACGGGGAATGGTACGGACGGTGACAAATTACTGTGTAACAACCTTCATCGCTTTTCCCTGCTTATGCTGCTATGTTGCTCTGTTCTCTTCCCACGACTCCTCCTTAGCTTATTCAGTTTTCTTTAATGTGAATCTCTCCTGCACCTTTCCTCTATCCTTAAAGGCGTTGATCTCTCCTTTTGAATTCTTCTCCATGCTTTGGTCTTTGGTCAACTTATGTTCTTTATACTATCATTTCTCTGCAACACAGTCTTCTCCGCATTACTTCTCCTTTGCTCATTTGGACTACTTCAAGTCTTATCTCTCTTGAGCTTATTCTATCTCCTTTAACGCTATCTCTAACATGAACACATAGTACTCTCTGTCTTATTCCTTTGAATCTGAATTACTCGACCTGTACATAATTTAAATGCACAATTTACTTCCATAAGCTTTTATTCTCAGCTAATTAATTCTCAGACCGGAATCTGTCCAGATTCTACCCAGTAGTAAGTCCTTTATCACTCAGAAAAAATTATACAATCAAATAAAATTAATACACTGATATCAAATTCTTTCTATTATGGATCACTCATCACATAACAAAAATGACACACAGTCAAACGGAATTCTACTTCTCATTAAACAAATAAATGTACAAAATATAAGCAAATCTGTTTATAATTTGGCTTTGGCCTGATACACCTTTTACATGCCCCTTTTCTCCTTACTCTCTCTCTCTGCCCGTAGGCTTACAATTTAGCTTCCTATCTAAGGATGTTACTTTTTTTTCTTCTACCTATCTATCTACT